>JAVTVY010054083.1:0-31914 GCA_036873755.1 Hanleya hanleyi
TGATTCTGCGACCTAGTGCAACTTAGCCGCAACCTTGCGCAACTTAGCTGCAACCTAGCGCAACTTAGCTGCGAGCTAGCAGATGCTAACCTTACCTAATCAAACCTGTGAGCTAGCGCAAGCTTGCGGCTAGCTTGTACAAGCTCACAGCCAGCTAGCGCTAGCTCGCAGCCAGCTTGCACAAGCTCGCCAAAACAATGCATTTCCAGGCCTGCGAGCTCGCATGCTGGCCTGGAGTTGAAATGTAGGCCTACTTGTACCATGATTCATAACATTCAAGTACAAGATACAGCATTTTTAAAACAATTTTTAAAAATATTAATTTTTATCTTACAAATCACAAAAGTTTATCTTAGCTATAATAATTAATGATTCTGATCAGTAAAAGGCATACGTTTAGAAACTTGGCAATTGTCTGAATATCATGAGTTTAATTTAATTTTCTCTGGCATTTTCATCTCATTCTGTATCCCTGGTTGTATCATATACATGTATAGTCTGATCACAGGAATTTCATTCCAGGATGTAAATTCTAGCTACGAAAATAGATAAATTAAAATAAAAATAAAAAATTATCAACAGATTTCCAAGGCAGATTTTCTGTCTGGGCGCAGGCATCTGTATTATATGGACATTAGTAACATTAGTATAATAGTACATGTGTGCATTTTTTGCAAACTTGTTCTTGCTGCATTAAATGAATAATCTGACGGTTTTACAGGCTCAATAAGTTACTTGTGAACAATATCCCAGTCTGCACATATTTGATCCTGAATCCATACTGTTTTCAATATAAACTGTACTCAGATCCCCAGACTAAACTATAAATACATTTCATACATTGATTGATGATTGAAGTTTTGTCCTCTCCAACTTCTTGACCTGCTGTACTTGCAAGTGTAGGTCAATCTATAAAACTTTGCTTTTCCTGAGCTAGCTTCCACCAAAAACTACTCTGAAAGTAACATATTTCTCCATGGTTCTGTCAGCTTGAATGTTGGTGTCCTAAACTCATTATCCACCATGTGCATTGGAAACTACAATATTTTCAGTGGAGAAAACCAAAGAGCCAAACTGAAAAGTGTCTTGACTGGTTGAAGACCAGTTGAACTCTGAATTTGAATGTTGGTCATCTGATATTACACCCTTGTTGGAAAGAGCTGGTTCCCATGGATACCAGTGGTCCCATGCTGGGCATTAAATAAAAACCATCTGCTATATAAGTATGTACTTCCTGCCCTTGGTGCGAGCTTGCGCAAGCTCGCCAATTCCGGTCAGTATACGCTGTAGGTTGCCTAAAAATATGGCAATCTTGCTAGCTTGCCTGAAAATATTGCAGGCTTGCGCTAGCTTGCCATGCCAAGGTGCAAGCTCACAATCCTTGGCAGACCTATATTGTTAGCTTGCACAGCCTTGCTGCAGTCTTGTGCCAGCTTGCTGCGAGCCGGCACAAGCTTGCTGCAGTCTTGTGCTAGCTTGCTGCGAGCCGGCACAAGCTTGCTGCAGTCTTGTGCTAGCTTGCCGCAAGCTGGCGCAAGCTTGTTGGAGGCATGTTAGCTTAAGGTAAGCTTGTGTTAGCTAGTTGCAACCTTAAATTTCTGTAAGGGTGGGGTCTACCGTTCATCATTACAGCACACGCCTGATTCTATATAAAAAACAATGTTTCAGGATATAGGAGGATCAATTGTTTCAGCAAAACCTCTATGACAAGTTGCATTCACAAGGAAATGTAGCTGTTGGAAGTGGTTCTTTTTGATGATCACTCAGAAAAAAGTCAGATCAGGTCAAGAAGGACATCTTCACATGTTGACGATATTGTGACTGTCAAATTTCTAAAGAATCTGGTAAAAACTTGTGCGTTCACAAGAGAAGGCAGCAGATGGAACTGGGTTTTTTCCCCCCGCAGTTAGTTGAGACGGTCACATGCACACCTTCACATGGTGATGACAATGTGTGGCGAATTTCAAAGGATTCCAGCAAACCTCTATGACGAGTTGCATATGGAAGTAGTTATTTTGATGATCAAGAGGCATAACTCAAGAGAAAACGTCGAATGGGGTCGAAAAGCTCACATGCTCATCTTGACATGGTGAATAGGGTCGAAAAGGTCACATGTTCATCTTGACATGGTAATGTGCGGCAAGTTAGGAAAGAATCCAGCAAAACCTTTTGGACGGGTCACATTCACAAGCAAAGCTGATGGAAGTATTTTTTTAGATGATCAAGTGGCTTAACGCTGGAAAAAATGTCGGATCGGGTCGAAAAGGTCACATGCACATGTTTACATGGTGAGGGTAATATCTGGCAATTTGGAAAGAATTCAGCAAAATATTTTTCTCGTGTTGCATTTACAAGAAGAGTTAATGAACGGACGGACAGATGATGCCATACCATAATACATCTCGTAAAAATTGACGGGCATATAAAAATTTGTCATGAACCAAAGACATATATGTATAGGAATTTCAAATCAGTTCAAATCATTAGCCGACATACTTTAATTACTGCAAATGATTCGACAATTACTTCCCTGTTAAATAAAATTGTGTCATCGAAGTGTTCATGATAATTGAAGACTGCCAGCTGAAGATTTTAAACCATTCAAAATGAGGTATTTGGTGCAAGAGAATTATGGATTAAGAATACTTATCAGCGATATGGATTTGATATCTTTGGAACATGATGGTGTCTAACCAGCATCATTGAAAACTGTTGACTGCTTATCTCTTGTAGAAACCTAGCCTATGTTTATTATATACCGGAATACATGTACTATGATTTTGTTCTTAATTTGGTGGTAATGAAGTTATATAAATTAGGATTTTGGATTATGAATGCGGAAATTCTTTTAATGGATGACGGCTGAAGGTTGAATGATGGACTAGACAATAAAAGGCGTGAAACAGCAACATGGCCGATGTTACGTCACACCGAGGTTAGGCAACAAACCATTGGAAATGCTGTACTATTTTACTCACTGAGTTTTACAGGTGATAATTTGCAAATGTCTCTTCAACTCCGAGACAATAACATTTTCGAAGTTGTTTGGATTTTCAGTTTATTATTTTCCATTTTTTGCAGTACAGCCAAAGTTAAAGCATTATGCGATGCCCAACCTTGACCCGACGTCACGTGGGCAATGAAGTCATCTCATGCCTTTCATGGCTAAAGAGCTTGGGACTGTGCTATTGAAGGAGGTCTATTGAAGGAGGTACCTCATTGTTTTGGCCATGAGAGAGAAGAAAAAGACTTTTTTTTATGACTGACAGATCAGTGGATCAAGAAAATGAACATATGATCAAACATTACCACATGAAAAATGTTGAACAATTTACTATTTAGCATATGAATACAAAATTGTCCATGGGTGAAGCCTAAACAGTGTGGCTCAAAAACAAATGAAAAAACACATGTCCACATCAAATACATTGTATCAGTATGGATTCATAAGTCTTTAAGTCATTGCTGGAGCCAAGAGGCTGAATTGTTCATGATAAAGCCGATGATGACTCGTTGAATCTGCACATCTGTAGGTGTTAGAGGTACATTGTTTCTTGGCTGTCTTCCAGATCTCATTCTTTCAAAGAGTCGGATGACCACTTGGAGGTGTTGATTTTGAAGCCACTCCTGTAAATTTCAAATACATATGTCAGTATTTAGACATACAGAAGACACATTAAAAGACACATTGCAAATCCTTGCCCTCAATAGCCTCAAACATCAACCAAATAATACATTTACTTTTATTATGAATATCATATGAATATCATATTAAAACAAGTTAACATGCAAACCGTGTAGACTGTCAAAATTAAGAACCCAGGTGAGATATGATGGTAATGAGAAAAGGTAGATGTTGGGATAATGGCAATACCCCCAAGGCAAGTTTTTGGTGGAGAAGGGACAACCACTGGCACAATTTCAACATTGCCAGGTGGTACTACCTAAGCCTTTAAGGATCAAGCTGATTCAGAATTGGTTTGTGGAGGAAGTATGAGTACCTGGAGAGAACCACTGCCTGTCGGCAAGTAACTGGCAAACTCTCAAACATGCTGCACCACCCTAAAATGAGTTTATGGTTACACATTGCATACAGTTTCAAAGAACTATGACATCGGTTTTAACAAATTGATGGATATTTAATGTGGTTGCAAAAGATAACATGCATCTATGATTCTGAAACCAAATGTCTCCAGGGGCCCTCTGGTGCATGTGTGAAAGTTTGGCAAATACTTGCCGACAGGCGGTGATTCTCTCCAGGTACTCTGGCTTCCGCCACCACTAAAGATGGCTGTCACCATATGAGTGAAATAACCTTGTCGAGTATGACGTTAAACCAATCCCCCGTCCCCAACCCCCCTTTTTCCCATCCACTGCTAACTAACAACCAATTCAAAATTTCAAAGACTTGAATGGTGTAGTCCTGTTAATAATGTAGGCATAAAGCATGATAGAGCATTTTTCTCATCAGTGTGATCTTAACAAATATAGCAGTGATTAGCATGATTTGATAATGTCGCATAACATACGTTGACAGAATGCACCACACGTGTATACGCTTGTTGATAGGGTCGTGGAAAAATAAACGGCATGCCATGTCGTTTATTTTTAATGATCAATTTATTCTATTTTCTTGTGAATGGTAGAAACAAGTTTAGTTTTTTGTGGCCAAATGTGTTTCATTTTGTACCTGTTATAACATATGTCACTTTCGCTGAGTTTGAGAGATATCAATTCAGCCTAGATTTGAGACTGATTACATCTTTAATCTACAGTATTTTGAACTGTAAAGGGCAATAACTCAGTAAAGAAAAATCATCCGTCATTGGGAAGAACACATGCACATCTTCAGACTGTGTCGATAATATTCAGTAAGTATCGTGTGAATCGTGTAGAAGGGGTTGCGTTGAAAAGCCGGATGGACGGACGGTCAAACAGTCGGTCAGACCGACAGATGGACGGACAGACCGACAGATGGACGGACAGACTTTCGTGGCTATCACTATATCCCCTGGGCATATATGCCCAGGGAATAAAAAGCAATATCTATTGCCCATTTGGGGTACAAAATTTAAGAGCCTGTGGATTGTTCTGGTAGGCTAAGGCACTTGCAATCTAATGGTTTATTGATCACATATATTCTAGGTGTATTTGCCTTTATCATATATAGTATAATTTACCAATACCCTTACAGACTTGAGGTGTACACCTCAACTTGAGGTGTAGTCGAGGTGTACCTGAGGTGTACACCTCATTTTCTTTTTCAAGGATATCCACCTCAAGTACACCTCATGGACTTTGAAAAAATATTTTTGTAATTTACCTACACCTCAAGTACACCTTATGAACTTTGCCAAAATATGCATGTACCTCAAGTACACCTCTGGGACTTTGTCAAAATAGATATGTTATATACTACACCTCAAGTACACCTTATGGACTTTGCCAAACTATGCATGTACCTCAAGTACACCTCTGGGACTGTCAAAATATACTTGTAATTTCCGTACATCTCAAGTTTACCTTGGCTTCCCATACAGATTTCACTGCCCATCAACTAAATGTTTTATTTATATTTCAAAGTACATTTCTTAGTTCATTTAAGATCTTCACAAGCGCTATATTTTAAAATAAATCAATAAATGGGTTGGCTAACTGTAATTACAATACATAAAATCTACTTCTGCTATTTCTTGTGTCAGCTGCATATACATGTACATTCTCAGCTGGAGCTCTTTTATTATTTTCTTAATACTTTTTAACTCTATGTCTCAGTTGGATGTTCCTGCCTTAGTCTAATATTCTATTGTAACATACACCAATTCAGTCTGACAGTTTGAAATAAGTACAGCCCTTGTGCAATTAACAAATTAATAATTAACAGTGAGTGATACCTCATGATTTTTGTCAAAATATATACTTGTAATTTACCTACACCTCAAGTACACCTCATGGACTTTGCTAAAATATGCATGTACAAAAGTATACAAGTATGTACTTACACCTTATAATTGATCTACACCTCAAGTATATTTCGTATACGCTCCACCGTAACAAGCTTGGCATGAACATAAGATACAGTTATCCACCTACACCCAAGATATCTGGTGGACTTGGTGGAAAGGTTTGTCATGAAATTGAGCATAATATACCATCCACTTATTGTAAATAATTGCCAGCACAATCTTTTATTCATACTCGCTAAATAGACAAAATATTGCTGAACATGGCATTAAATTTAATTTCCTCTCTACATGTCTATGCTGGATCATCATTCTGGCATGAATGTTACTTTAAATTACCTTCACCTCAAGTACACCTCCTTGACTTTGTCAAAAAAACATGTACCTCACTTTTAAATTACCTACGTACACCTCCTGAACTTCTGAACAACATGAAAAATGTTATGTAAACTAAATTTTTATTATTATTTTGACACCAGGACACTAATACATCAAACTAAAACCTGCTGTAACATTCTTCACTTCAAATTATCATAGCAATCAGTTAATGGGCACTGTTGTATAATTTACAGAGAAACTATTGTTGATCTCATGCAAACTTTGGCACCTGTGGATATGTTGTCAACCTTCCAGATATATTTCCAAAATGGATGTTAATTGTCACTTCCCAAATACATTGGTCCCTTGTATGCTTTTGCATTGGAATACTCTGTGTGGCAATTGAAGTACTTGTGAGCCAATGTTGAAGCTCCTTTATAAGTGTGGTGCTACCATTTTCGACATACACGGTCACCTTCCCCTACTTTCAAGTTTGGCTGCTCATATGTTAGTTGTAGGCTTTGTAGCGAAAAATGCTGCAGAAAATTTATTGTAGGAGGAGGATGGGGATCAATCTATTGAGCGGTGTTCACTAAAAAATGACAATACAAATATGCCTGGTACCTATTTTCAATGGAGGTATGAATATATTTTTCAAAATTGGATATGCCTCAAGTACACCTCAGCTAGTACCTCACCTGAGGGGTACACCTCACCCGAGGGGTACACCTCACCCGAGGTGTACACCTCACCCGAGGGGTACACCTCATTGAGGTGTACTAATTTGCATATTTCGATACTCCTCAACTACACCTCATCTACTCCTCAACTACACCTCATCTACTCCTCAAATACACCTCATAATATCTGAGGGTACACCTCACAGGTACACCTCAACTACACCTCAAGTACACCTCAAATACACCTCAAAGCAGTAAGGGTAGGCTAGAAAGTCCCTCTCTTGGAATGACGTCTCAGATGCACGCGAAAGTATATGAGAATCTGTACTTCAAACGTGATGGGAGTTTTTTTTATAATTTTGAGTTGGGTGTTACAGCAAATCTGGTTTCTAGCCTATAGCGTATCATGTATACAGGCATATATATCCAGTCTATACTAGATATCTGGTAGTTATTTTTAATGATTTCCTGATTTGGGGGTCACAGAGACCTCGACCGTTGACCTAAATATTGGTACATGACACATCGTCTTCCCTCAATATATCAATGCACACAAAACAAGCGTTCTGAGAACCCCAACATCTCGCCTTGCGGGGTCATCCGCCGAAGCTGCAGCAGTATTGAAAGCATACATGCAGAGCAAACAATAACGTCTGGAATAGGTGATGTGGTATAGACAATAATGGCTGGAATAGATTATCTGGTACAGACAATAACATCAGTCCCATGTGGGATTAGCGGCATATAAGTTAATCCCATGTCTGATGGATAGGTCAGTGCCGTGGGATTACTGCTGCCTAGGGCAGTCCAGTGTGAGATTACTGTTGGATATGTCAGTCCCATGTGAGGTTACTGCTGGATAGGCCAGTCCTGTGTAGGATTACTACTGGATGGACCAGTCCTGTGTGTTATTACTGATGGATAGACCAGTCCCCTGTGGGATTACTGCTGGATAGTCCAGTCCCAATTGGGATTACTGCTGGATAGGCCGGTCCTGTCTTGGATTACTGCTGGATAGATGAGTCTCGTATGGGATTAATGCTGGATAGGACAGTCCCGTGTGGGATTACTGCTGTGCAGATAGGCAGTCCAGTATGGGATTACTGCTGCATACGGCAATCCTGTGTGGGTTACAGCTGGGGAGACCAGTCCTGTGTGGGATTATTGCTGGATAGGCTAAATCTGTGTGGGATTACAGCGGGATAGGTCAGTCCCATGTAGTATTATGACTGGATAAGTCAGTGCTATGTGGGGTTACTGCTGCATATTGCAGTCCAGTATCATATTACTTCTGAATAGGTCAGTCCCGTGTGAGATTACTGCTGCATAGGCCAGTCCCGTGTGGGATTACTGCTGAATAGGCCAGTCCCATGTGGGATTACTGCTGGATAGGTCAGTGCCGTTTGGGATTACTGCTGGATAGGTCAGTCCCGTGTGGGATTACTGCGGGACAGCTCTGATCTAGGAAAACATGAAACATGTCCACCAAGATTTATAATCATCTCACAAAAGATTCAACAAACTTTCCATGTACAGATGTAAATTTTTGCCCAACAAAAACCTTATCAATGGAAACGTACAAAGTCTAAACTGCAATAATTAGGACAAAAATTCATATTTAATGTCATATTTCTTAAATAGCACATGTACATCCTCAAATCACATTGAACTTGGGTAGCAAGTGTCAAACTCATCCAATGAAAGCTGACAGCTTCAGAAAACTTTATCATTGGCAAATTACTTAGACAAAACCCTCAAAATTTGAACAAAAAATAAATAATATTTCATCTCCTAAATAGCACAGGTGCATCCTCTAATCATAAGAAACATGTGTACCAAGTTTCATCATCATTCAATGACAGCTGACAACAGCAGCAACTGTGATGTACATGTGCACTTCAGCTAAAAGCAAAACTCTATCATTTGCCATAATTTGGAGATAAATTAATATTTCATCTAAAAAATAGCACAGGTACATCCTCTAATCATAAGAGACATATGTATCAAGTTTCGTAATCATCCAATGAGATCTGACAACTGCAGCAAACTTACCATGTACATGTATACATGTAGAGGCCTACATGTACAATTCATCTAAACAGAAAACTATCATTTGCCATAATTTGGAGAAAAATTAATATTTCATATCAAAAATAGTACAGGTACATCCTCTAATCATAATAAACATGTGTACCAAGTTTCACAATCATCCAATGACAGCTGACAACTGCAACAAACTTTGTAAGTACAGATGTACATGTGCACTTCAGCTAAACGCAAAACTCTATCATAGGAATTTTTACATTGGAGCACCGCAGGGGTAGTACCCCCAGGTGGAGTACCCACACCCCATATTTTTTTTATTTTTTTTATATTTTTTCTATTGAATTTGCTAAACCAAAAACCTTATCATTTCCAGGCCGGGGACACTGACGACGACATCGTCTTTCCCCTCTCACAATATCGTATACGTATATGGCGAGCTAAAAATCATGATTTTTATGAATTTCATGATTTTGGGGATCACAGTGACCTTGACATTCGGTCCTGACCTACACTTTGGTATGTGACACATCATGTCCCCCTGATGTATCTACTGACAAAAACATGATATTGATCTAATCAAAACCCCTCGGCTTTCCCCAAGTGATTGTGACCCATGTGTAGTGTGAACTGGGGAAGAGATAGTTCTATGTGGGATGATCAAGATATACTGGTAGTTGGTTATATTCAGGCATATAGGACAGAAATAGAAAAATTATATATCTGTAAAGGGGCATAACTCTGTAAAATAAGAACCGAGATAAATAAGCTGTACCGAATTTAACTTGTACATTCAGCTACAGATAACAAAATTGGAGATTATTACATCCAAAAGAGGCTTAACTCCATAAGCTGAGGCGAGTAATCCTTTGTTGGCTTGTAGAATACAGCAATATAAATAAGTTTCCAAAATATAGTAGCTATACCAAACACAGTTCTGCAAATATAGTTGGTTATATTCAGGCATATAGGACAGAAATAGAAATTAATATATCTGTAAAGGGACAGTATTCTGTAAAATATGGGCCGAGGGAAGCCACTTTCAATAGGTGTCTGACTTAGCACTAGATAAATAAGTGTTGAAAATTTGGTGGTTGATTCTGCGGTCAGAGTGACCTTGACTATTGACCTTGACCTAAACTTTGGTACATGACAAACCGTCTCCCCGTAATTTCTCAATGGACACAAAAAATCACAATTTTTAACAATTTCACGATTTTGGGGTCACAGTAACCTTGACTTTTAACCTTTACCTACATTTTGGTATGTGACATATGTCCCCCTATTATCTACTGACACCAAAAAAATGTTATTTTAATCATTTCCTGATTTTGGGGTCACAGTGACCTTTGACCTTCAACCTTGTCCTAACTTTTGGTATGCGACACTTCATTTCCCCTTATTGAATCCACTCACAAAATTTAGAAATTCTGATTTTTCGGTCACACTGACCTTCGACCTCTGACCTCGACGTACATTTTGTATGCAACGCATTGTTCCCCCCTAGGGCATACATTCACCAAAAATTAGAAATGCAGATAGAAAACTGTCAATGATTTCCTGATTTTAGGCAAGTGACCTCTGACCTGAGCCTCGACCTCAATGTTGGTATGCGACATCGTCTCCACCTAGCGTATCCACTCACAAAAAAATTGCAACTATGGATAGAAAATGTTCACAGATATACACCGGACACGACCACTTCAGTGATTTTCTGTTTTTTAGGCCAGTGACCTTTGACCTCTGACCTCGAACTTCATTTTGGTACATGACACATCGTCTCCCTCAGGCCTCTCATTTTGAGGAGAGTGATTAAGGTTAAAGGATACAATCACTCGCCTCAAAATGAGAGCCCTGCTCCCTGTAGGGTATCCACTCACCAAAAATTGGAACTCTAGATAGAAAAATGTCCCAGATATAGACCGGACACGAGGGACGGACAGACGGACACACAGACAAACGGATGGAAACCGCCATAATACATAATACGTCCGCCTTTTGGCGGGCGTATAAAAAAGCAATCAGAGTTTGCTTCAAGTTTGGGGCACTGTTACATGTAATTGCTTCGGGTATTGCATTTAGTATGTGATGTACATGCACTTCTGGAGATGGAGGGTGGGGCTGATTTCCTTGGAGTTGGTTCGTCATGATAGGACTAAAATATTGTTTAAAGGGATGTTAAATCCTATTCACTAGCTCACTGTCACCCTTGGAGTGGTCACAATGCCCTGGGATGGGGGAAGGGTGATGGATATGTCACATAAATCTACAATGAGTTGGGGCTCAGTTCCTGGAGGGTGGGGACACTCATGGGGGTAATGGATGTGTCCCATGAGGTTAATGGGTGTGCAAAGTTTGGGAGATAGAGGATGGACTCAGTATCATTAAGGGGGTGGGGGATGTAAACTTATATATATATAAGGTGGGGTTAGAAAGGAGTTGTCTTGAATGAGGTGAAAGGGAAAGACAGATTACAAACATTTAAAGGTGAAATGCAAAGGCTTAAATTAGATTCTCGTTGCTCTCCAGTTATTTGGAAATTACGTCACACTGAATGTTTGAATGCTGCAAGTGGGAGGAAAAAAACTATAATTACATGTATATATATTGATGTAATACAATCAAGTGTTACCCTGAATAGGCTTTTACCTTTCACAGAAATTTCAGCATTTGGTACGATTCAACCTCTTTTGCTGTACTTTAACATCATGGAGTCATAACAGAGCTGTTTCTATGGCTATGGCACTGACTTACTCAAATCCTGAAATATTAAAAAGAGTATTTATACACATGTTACAATATTTTTTTATGATAATCAATATTCACCAAAAAGGAAATGTATTTAGCCCGCTACAACATGTTGCAGAACTGTCAAGAGGAAAATTGTTGGTTCTCAAAGGAATCAGACGGTGGAGTTAGCTAAAATCTGATGTATTTAAACTCGTGGGTTTTTTTTAACTTCATCAGAGTCTGGTTTTATGTTTGGAGCACAGTAAGTGAGTGAGTGAGTGAGTGAGTGAGTGAGTGAGTAAGTAGGATTTAACGTCGTTTTCAACATTTTTTGAGTCATATCACGACGGTGCCTACATGTGTCAGAACACGAGTGTCCACAGTTCCTATTATCCTGGACACTGATCAGCCCAGCTAGTAATCTTCATCAGTGTCTGGTCTTAAGTTTGGAGCACTGTAATCTCTTGGGTATTGCATGTAGTAATATGTGATGTACACATGGCAGTGTGACTAACGTGACAGGACCTATGAAGTAGGGTAGGCATTAGGACTCCGACACGCACTGAACTCTTGGAAATCCCCCGCCCCAAGTTGAAATCCTGTCTATATTAAGATCGGCACAGCCCAAGTCAGAATCACCAGTGATTTTCATAAAAAATCACCAGAAATTTTCATTAAAAGTAGGTCAGCTCAGAACTTGCTGGTAACAGTCCCCTAATGCACCTTCATGCAAAAAATCAAGGTTCTAACGGTTCACCTTACTTTGCCGACGAAAGAATTCGGATGGACTCACTCACTACCTGACAATTTGCAGATGGTACATGTAGCCTACTCCTGTCGACTACATAAAAATAAATTATGTACTTCTGTAACTAAGAATTGTTTTCAACTGATCTGAAGGGGGTCCCAACTTTTGTAGCACAATGGAAGGCATTTGATGAAAAAACATGCAAATGAACAAAAACTACCCAGCTGTCAGGATTTAAATGCAATTAATTGGGAAAGTTTTCTTTTAAAAGTTTTTCAATTTGATGATATGCATGTACCAGTCTCGGTTTGAGAAATTAGGTCGAGGTCACTCATCATCAAGGTCACTTAGGTCAAGGTCACTGGTCCAACGTCAGAATCAAGTGTAGTGTATGATCCTTTGAGATACTATGGTCCATGCAATAAAAATGGACTTGTAGGTTAACGTCAGGTACGTCAAGTTTCTTTAAGTGAGCTGAAGTGTTCTGAAAATGCATTTTGCTTTTTTAATTTGGAGGGCTGGGGCCAAAGGTTTATTAAGTTTTTTTACTACAGTGACCAATAATTTAGCATGTTTGATATTTCCTGAAATAAAATATTACTGAGTGAAGTTAACTAAATGATTTATTACATAAGGTGTCAAATGCCGTCATCATAAACTAGGTAGGGGTGTCAAATTGAGTCCCCCTGAGGCAATGCTAGTTAGCCTCCATCGGGCAAAGAGTTACACCTACACTGTACATCAAGAAATACTGTGCTAATATCATTTAATCAATTTCATGTAACTATTTGTTGTATTTGGAAAAATAGGTCAAGGTCCGTCATCCTCAAAATGGCTCAGTTCTGTAACCATCCCCATACATTGCATGAATTTGTAAAGCTATACTTTAAGAGATAATGAGAAAACTGATGAGGATATTAGACAGATGAACAGCATGGTCTTCAGCAAGGCCCCACCTGTCTAAGCCAAGAAAGTCTTTGTGAGTGAGCCCTTGTTCTGAAGAGGAGTAGACATCTTAAAACTTGGATAGGTTAATTATTTTCTGTTGATCAAGAGATAACATTCTAGTATGTACTGTGACCTAATCTTTTCTTTATGCCACATCTTCTGTCTGAAATTTATATCATCTTCATTCATGTCATTGCCAAGCATTTAATCTGCTGAAAAAATTCAATATATGAATTAGTGGAATTGGAAATCAGTGCTATGAATAGACTCAACTTACTTTTCGCTGTTAACATGCAGGATAAGTACACATGATGGCAGAGATCAGCAAGGAAATTCAGACGAAATCTGATCTAAGTACTTATACATAATTTTACCAATCAGGATTGAAAGTCCATGTATGTTTGACAACTTACAGATGAAAGTAAAACCTATTTTCTAGGTCCATAGTCCACTCCATTTTACTTATTTCTTCTTTTCTCATCGTTTATCTTCAGTTCAATACAATGCTGTCTTCTACTCGCTGTGAGGCATGTTATATATTTCATCAACTTTATTGTAATGTAACTTTATGAGGGGAGAGGTGTTAATATAGGCCATGCCTGTTCACCAAGTATTCCATATTTATAGCTCATTTCAGTTTTTCACAAAGCTATTCAGTATGTGAAAGTCTGTATAGTTACCCTAATAATTCAATCACCGTAAGTGCAGCAAATAGCACTTATATATGGAAATATTCTTCATGGCTACAGCTACAAAGTGTCACATTTGTCATTATGTGATTTTTCTTCAATTTGAATGAAGAATGAGAATGCTACTTTTTCTCTGTGTTTGAATAACAGAGTTGGAAAGTGAACTTCCTGTGACTGAATTATTAGGGGAATTACCATAGTTTGGTTCTGGAAGACGTGATGAAATATTAGTAACTTACAAAAGATGAAGACTCGTCTCAATCCTGCTGGAGATCCAAATTTTGTCTTACTGTGAGCTGCAAGTAGCTGTGCAAGTAGCTGTTTGGAGTGTTGAAGTCTCTCGTAATCTGCGAACCTGGTGGTGATTCTAGCAGCTCTAGTCAGTTCTTTGGTCAGTCTTCTGGTGCGATCTTTGCACTATTCATGACTATCAAAAGAAAACATTGGAAGAATGCACTATTCATGACTATCAAAAGAAAACATTGGAAGAACATATCACCTCAATTACAGGAGAGTGAATGAAGATCAGAACTCCATCCACATTTTCATGGAATTTTCTTGTCCTTTTTGAAATTTTGGCTTCTTTTGAAGTAAATTTTCATGATAATAATCATTTTCGGAGTGGTTCCAATTGGAAGGATGATCTGTCATTTGAAGGCAAGTTGCTGACTAAATCTGAATGTATCAAACTCGTACTTCAGTCATTAAATCATTTTCTCACATCACAGCAGCCAAAAGCAATGTGATACACCCATGTGATACAAAACCTGTATCACACCCTTACAGTTTGCTAACTATATTTTTGGTTATTTTTCAACATTATTTTGATGTGAGAAATAAATTATAACACTCGTGGTCATTTATCTGATTTTTATCACACTCGTCTGATAAAACCCATATGAAACTCGCTAAAGCTCGTTTCATATGGGTTTTATCAAACTCGTGTGATAAAAATCAGATAAATGACCACTCGTAGTGATAATCTATATGTATCAGGCAATTTAAATCTTCTACCTCATGTATATAGTAGGGTACTAATATGCTAAGGTGTAACAAACAGTTACATATGAAGAAATTTTAACTTCTGGAAATGCCACTATTTTGTCTGAGTGTTGTGGAGATAGAAAAGATAATAACAGGTTCAACTTCAAATTATTTGTTTTTAATTAACTTAATTAGGCTTGATTTGAGGCCAATATTTGCACCAAGATTGTGACATACACCATGGTGACATCCAAAAGATGCTTTTATATGTAATAATACACATAGAAGATGACTTTCTTTGTAGTCACTAGGTGGAATAGATCTAAAGGTAGAAATTGATGCACAATTAAAGTGGCAAAAGTGTGATTTAACAAAAGAATTTTAAGGTCCTAACCACCATGGTTGGACGTAACACTTTCCGTCCTCCAATAAGCCCTCATTTTAGAGATCTCTAAGTACTCACAACTACATAGTTAATGATGCCAACCTTATTAAAATGAAAGTTATGCCCCTTCTGTCTTTTCATGAATGTAAAGTTCCTGACAAATGCAAACACATATTTAAAAAAAATAGATTTATCAAAAAGCTTCTTATTTTCCGTCTTATGTTACGTCCGACATACTAATTATGCTAATTAACTTTATTTGCAGTAATATTTCATGGGGTTTGTGATTCCCCTTGTTTGTGTGATGGGTGACACATGCCCCAAATTTTATGCTTCCATCCCATGTACTTTAGCTGTACACTACCAAAATGCAGTGTCCGTCTTCATTGCCTGCCAGTGTTCGTCCGACATAATCCGTCCTCGTTTGTCCGACACATAAGTAAATTTTCAGCATATTCTGAGTGCATATTCAGAGCAGACCATCAAAATACACACTTATAGTGATACACAGTCATTTCTTCTCTGTACCTAAGCACTGTTTGGTTCGTGGTATTCATAATTGTAGTATTTTCAAATGTCGGACAAACAAAGACGGACAGATTTTCCTTCCCATTTGTTTAACATTGTCCGTCTTAGTTTGTCCAACTATTTTGGGGCATAAAGGCATATTTTTAAAAAATAGTAAATAACTTATTTTCATATCAAGTTAAAGAACCTTGTATTCTTCACATAACTTTATAATTTTCAACACCGTTTATTTCAATTAAGTGCCTATTAATTTAAAAAAAGATACGTTTCCATCCGCTTTTCCGTCTTTGTTTGTCCGACATTTTTTCATGCTTTGTACTAATTTCTTCACAGATACGTTAAATTTTTCAAATCAAACACTGAAAGTGTTCATATCTGTAAAATACTGTCCTAAAAGTCCCTTTCCAGTAGAAATCCATTTTCTATTCCCTTACTATGTATTGTTTTACCCCCCCCATTTTCCGTCCTGTGTTTGTCCAACATTTTCTGTGATGCTGTACTAAAACAGGTCTGAGAATACTAACACACTTGAAGACTATGTTAACACTATAATTTTAATATAGCTGAGATATCGCCATCAAATAATGTAAAGAAGAAGAGCTTAGTCTATTTTATATTTTGAGCTTCAGTGTCCCATATTTGTTACACCTTAGCATATAAACACCCAGTAAGCTTACATAGTTACATGAATTGAACATATCCAACTAGTTTGTTATAATTGTTCACCTACATATACTCAAAAACAGATCCCGTCTTCTACGTGTCTGTCTTCATGTTAAACATCCAGATATTCACTCGGTATCATGGACATAATATTGACAGTACCAGTACTTTATCATCGATACAGAACGAGATCAGGCAGGCTGCAGTACCTATATGAAGTAAACTCAGTCCATGAAATGCAGCACATTGATCCTATGAAACACAGAAACAATGTATGATAATAGATAAATAGTTAAATATACGAAATAAGAATCATTTATTTGTGTATATGTGGCAGGGAATTTTGGTTTGAGAAATTTGATGATGTCAGAGTTCCAGTTTGCTGAGTTTAAATTTTCTCTCAAATTTCAATGATTATGAATTATGTTGTCTAGAATTGAAATACGTCCATGGAAACTTTCTTTTTTTACTGCATTGACACATTGATGATGAAGCTCAGCCTGAAATAAAATCTTTGTAAAATGAGACAGGGTATAAAGTGTGAATATAGTTTGTGAATATGGGAAGGGGGGGGGGGGGTGTAGAATTACAGCAGGAAATTGTTTTTGAGAGAGCTAGAACTAATAAATAAAATTCAAGGACAACACTATCTTTCTCAAGGATTTTCATGGCACAGACTCTCAACAATATTGAAATTTCAGCACGACAAAACAAGAATATTTTAAAGAGGTAGTAGCGTGATTTTAGTTGTTCGGGTAAACTGAACAGCATGATCACTTGCAACATTTGCCAAAAGATTTTCAAGTATTGAAATCTCGTATTTCATATAGGTATCAATATTGTCAGATTCTTCAATTCGGTCTAGTGAACAACATGAAAATGGGAAATGACTGAGATGACGTCGGATAACGTGATCAGGTATCCATGACGTCACATTAGAAGCCGTCACAGTGCGATAAAAGTTCTAAAATCGAGTATGACGTTGCAAAGCATCACGCTCGGAATGCCAGTGCGCGTTTTCTGACGTCATCTCAGGCACTGGAGCCAAGTGCAGGTGCTGTTACGTTTTTCAGAGAATGTCAGAAGTGTGATTTCAATGCCCGTGATAATAAAAAATGAGGTCACAGAAACACGTTCACCACAGTTGCTTTCAACTACTGAATAACTTTTATCGAAATATGTTATTTGCTGAATATTTTTTAAATGACGCTTTTACCTCTTTAACAGATTAATACTCACTCTACCCCTCCTGTGTCACTACACCTCCAATCATGTTTATCCATATGCCCAAGTTTTGCTGGTGTGTGAAGACCTAATATAATGTCCATTTCTTGGCACACCTTATACACAGAACTTTGGAAAAGTGTTCTTCTGTGATTGTGTTCATTCATTTATGTTAACTGTATTGCTGATCTGCAAAGACTTTATACCTTGATCAATCAATTTTATTCTTATCTACAGTTAGTTTTAAGGTGTTCTTCATATTGTCTTTCCACCATCAAATTTTATTTGTACAGATTAGGGTACTCAGTGCACTATTCTAACATGTCTAATGTACTTTGTCATACAGGGATACGGTACTGCACATTCCGCAATATTTTCATTATTATCTCTTCACAGACCCACACCTCTTAATCGATTCGATGAAGGAATTCATGATCATTTCAGTTTTCACTTTAATAGTTCAGTTTTATTTTTCGAGAACTCATCAAACATGTCAAAAGGCTTCACTCTGACAGCAGCAGTGCTCAGCTGAGATAATCCTCACAGCTTGAACTGCTACGGACTACTTATACCATAATCTTCAAACATATGGCCTATTGTCTTTCAATAAATGATAAAACATTTCTGAAGCTTTGATTAATCAAAACTGCTCCATAACAAACTTTCATGCATGCATGTCATTGGTCATTGCCTTTTCTGATGTAAACATCTGAGAAGGGTTGTCAATATTGCATCATGGGTTGTTTTGAAGCAGCAAGGTTTACTTGGGCCCATGTTCCGGATTCTTTGTTGTTGAAGAATTCTTTAGAATTTCGCTAATTACGATAATGATGTCAGGCTAAACACTCGCATAGTTACCTGTTGCTATAATCCTATTCGACTGTCAACTGGTCAATCACCATCATCACTGCCCGACGCTTGCTGTCACTGTTGTTGTAACAGACTGTGTGAAAACGTCGACATCAAGCAGAAAAACTGTTTTCTGAGAACAGCATTTGAAACCATAATGCATCAACAGGTGGTCATCTGGTGAGCAAATCGGACGTAGTCATCTATATTTGTTTCGTGTGGAGGGCACCTGCTCACCGTGTGTGCTTCCACTGAGATTTTGAAAACAGCTGACCGTGAGCGCGCGACTTGGAACGCTGTTTGACTTATCCGCCTCCAAACAGGAGAGTTCACATACAATCGTCTCCGTGCCGTCTCCGCTCGTTTCCAATGGCCCATTCTCCGTTCATTCTCATGAGAAAACGGAGAATGAGCGGACCGTCAATATATTAGACTATTTCTACCGTAAAACAAAGAGCTGCAACGGAGAATGGACGGAGAATGGACGGAGAACGAGAAAATGGTACCATTCCGGACCAGAAACGACCGGAGAACACTGTAACGGTCCGTCCATTCTCCGATGGTTTTGTCCGTAACGGTCCACAAAAGTGTGTACTGTTCACTTCCATAGTCTACCGAATTTGTCATTACAGATGAATTGATTTTCAAAATACTATGTCCGAAGATTCTGTTATAGTCGGCGGCTTTTGTTTGTTTGTGACACGAATGAATAAATTTTTTTTGTACTCTCGGAATTAAGAGTCCCGACATTTCACATGGGGTACATGCAACATGCAGATCTAATCCCCCCCATTACGAAGTTAGAGTATATTAAACAATACAATAATAGTAACACTTTAAATTAAGCCTATTTACAAAAAATGAATCCCGGTTTGTTATACATGAGAAATATAAAATACCACATATTGAAATGGAATCTTTAGTACTTTTAGTACTTCCATTTCTGCTCTCTCGTTATTTATTATTTAATTATTTATTCTAGCGCTGCAAAAGATCTTAAACGAAGAAATGTACCGTCACATTTAAATGAAACATTGAGTTGGCGAAATCCGAATGGTAAGCGGACTACAATTTCAATCAATCAAAAATCGAAATGTAATCAGGTGGGTCTAACAAAAGGAAAAATAGTTGAGAAAATACTTACCGTAATAATACAATTGTGTTGCGGAAACCTGTCGCTTATGTACGGATATCACGGTGATGAAAAAACTTATTAGCTCATTCTTCCTAAATATTTACATAATACTGAATCTTATAAACAGTTCATAACAGATCATATTGTGGAACGGTAATAGAATACAGATCTATAATGAATGGAAGAAAGCATAAAGCATTCACTTTTTGCACGAGAAAACCGGAATGTGAAATTGAAGACCCAATAGTTCCCTGCTGTTGACCTTGTTGTGTATTAGCGCGCGGACCTCTGAGAAAGCACTCTTTTCGTGCAGACGTCGCGAAAGATTTCATTCCAGAGCATATAAAATTATGTTTTTAGATCTAATATAAAGTTGATTGTAATAGAAAGAAGAAACATATATCTCTGTGAATCTGTGAATCTGGGGATAATGAAAATCGATCTTCGTTATTTTCTTGAAGTTGGAAATCCGTGACAAGTTGCCATTTTCAACTGCTGTTCTCCGTTAAGGTGACCGACGATCGTTTACATTCATGAGAACGAACCGGAATGAACACAAAAGGATGAACGGAGTTTGAACGAAATATAACCGAATTGTGTCTATAGGTGACAAGAAATGAAATACAAATGAAAATATGTTTCATCACCATATCCAAACATGTACCATGCAGATTTATGTTCTTTTTGACGCGCTGGAGTCTCGACACATGGGTGTGAACGTTGCATTTGAAATTCGAAATGGGTTGCACAACAGCGTTATTGATTGGCTGACCTAATTAGTGGGCACCATATTAGCACCATATTAGGAGTAAGGACGCCCAACCCTTCACTCGCAATCTATGTGTCTTCTGCCGTTAGCTGGTGAAATCTACACCTCGGATTTTGAACGCTGAAGGGGTAAGATAAATCAGGGGTCAGATAAATGAAGGCACGTTCGAAGTGGGAACGTAGAAATTGGCTGGATAAAATGAAGATGGAAGAAGCAAACAATTATTATTTCTATTGACATAGGCCTAATTTTTTCATGAATTTAGCACACATGATATGATATGATATAGAACATTTGTCAAATTGTCAAATTGTATTTGAAGCTGGATTTGCTCAATCCAACACATTTTACACGGCAGGCCGGTTCCGCAATGCAGATATTTAGAGTTATCCCGCATAGCGCACCGAAAGGTGGCGCCACGCAATCAACTTCCGGGGCGTTTGCCGCTCCTTTTGTGGAACACGTGTTTCGGACTTCGGAACGGGGAAGGGAACATCACGTTTGCTGTATTTATATGATAAGGTAGGTACCAGTATTTAATACTGAACGTATACGCAATGTTATTTGTTACGTGTATAGTCACTGGCGTAGGATAAGAATGAATCGATACGATACGATACGATACGATATGTTTATTGCGATCAATGCAGAAGTACATGGACCAGGGGGAGTAACTCCCAACATACTAAATAAACGAGCAATATGACAAAACAATACAATAATAAATCACGGGTTGTTTGAACTTCTACTGCGAACTCGTGTCACCAACAACAACAACCATGGGCATGCAGAGTAAATTCAAAAATTATAAGATCTAGGCCTACCCAGATAATATCACATCCCAGACATTTTCGGCGATATTTCGGGGACCAATTTTTCGCCCGAAGTATCGGTGAAAACGTCTGGGACAGACTGACAGTATCTGCACGAACCATCACAAATTAAATCTTGACAGATTTGCTCGGGCCTCCTTGTCGCTGTATATATGAATACAGTGGGGTTGACCAGCTAGGTTGCATAGGATACTATACCCAAACAGCCCTCTGCCCATTATTTCTGACACTACGATGCTAGCAGAGTGTGTGATATCAGACATTTGAATTCAAATTCAGAGATTCATAGAAGTCGAAAATTTGAGTTTTTTTTACTCAATTTGGTCCATTCAGTTTTCAGTGTTTTCTTCATATTGAGTATTTCTTCAAATTTACCACCATTCCTAATGATTTTATATTGTTTCATCCCATGAAATTATAGGGCTATTGAGTTTTCATCAAAACATCGAAAAGTTTAGTGAAATTTGAAGGTCTGAATTGAGTTTTTGAATGAATTTTACCCCTGATTACCGGTGGTAAAACAGGACTTCTATGAATCCCTGAAATTGTAAACTAGTCACTACATCTACATCCTTAAAATTTACACATGTTCACAACATATCATGTCCTTATATGCAGTCTTTAATTATTCGAGTGCTCGAGAGATTAAATATTTAAATTGAAGATATTTATCATTCTGAAAATTTCAATGTTATTGATTCAAACATGTAGTTAATCTGTATACTGATTATACTTTGTTAAAAAACGACGAAGATCGTAAAGCTAAATATGCGGTGGAAGTGATCCATACCCTCCGTTGTTCGTACAGATGTCTGATTTACTGCATAAATTTGCACAAACTAGAATTGATATACATGTAGCTGTATACCTCGATTGGGTTATAGCACTATCCCAAATGAGGTACTGTACCCCAACTTAGGTATACCCCATCTGAGGTATTCAAGCTAACCTGTCAACAGCCTGTGTTGTGAGTTGTTTTATGAAGTCAGTCTAGATGTCGATAGCCATGCTTCAGTGGCGTCGGAACGTAATTGAAAGTGGGGGGGGGGGCCCGGTCGACTATCACAGTCCAACAGGCAGGGTTCCAGGTGCCGCCTAGGCCCCGGAAGCTCCGGGGTCCTAGATTGCCGGAGATGCGTTCTGAGCGTTTTCCCGGAATTAAAACTGAGCATACTGCATGCAGATTTATGATTCTATTTTCGTGATTTTTTAGCATTATAAGCATGCATCGATATTGAAAACATCGCACCTCATGCTTGTATCCATTTGACTTTCTAGTTATATTGAAAACATACAAAACGATGACTTTTAGTTCTTGTAATGGAAACCAATATGCTACCAATACGATTCATTCACACAAAGATAAAACAAGGAAATCCTCACAGCCCAACAGGCGAGGGTCCAGGGGCCGCTAGCCCTCGGAAGCTCCGAAGTCCCAGATCTCCGGAGATGCGTTCGTTCTAAGCGTTTTCCCAGAAATAAATTCAAACATAATGTATGCAGATTTATGGTTCTATTTTCACATTTGTTTCGCATTTAAATGTCTTGTTAATACATAATATTTCAACTGATTCTTTTTTCTTCCACAGCTATGTCGTCGGATAGTGGTACGGCGTATCACGTTGGGCATACCGGTTCTCGTTGGATCACCGAAGTTAAGCAACGTTGAGCTCGGTCAATACTTGGATGGGTGACCAGGTGCTGTACTGCCCGGGCTGATCAGTGTCCAGGATAATAGGAACTGTGGACACTTGTGTTGTGGTACATGTGGGCACCGGCATGATATGACTGAAAAAATGTTGAAAACGACGTTAAACCCTACTACTACTCGGATAGTGGTACGGCGTATCACGTTGGGCACCCCGGTTCTCGTCGGATCACCGAAGTTAAGGAAGGTTGAGCTCGGTCAATACTTGGATGGGTGACCGGGTGCTGTACTGGCTGGGCTGATCAGTGTCCAGGGTAATAGAAACTGTGGACACTCTCATATTCTGGCACATGTGGGCACCGGCATGATATGACTGAAAAAAATGTTGAAAACGACGTTAAACCCTACTACTCACTCACTCACTCACTCGTCGGATAGTGAATCAGATCACAGCGATGAACGTCATCTTTCCCTTGAAGATCTCCAGTCATGGAAATTGGTGGACTTGAAAAGTTGGTTGGAGGAACATAACCTTAAAAGATCTGGAGCAAAAAATATTTTAATAAGCGGGTGTACAGAGCAATGACAAATTGTGAGGGTTGTGATTCATCAAATGAGAGTTCAGATGAGGAGGATGATGTTCCTGAGGTACCTATCACTGAAGTGACCTCTCCATGGAAGGTTCTAGATCATACAGACATACCCAGCATGAGTATGAAAGATGTTGACAGTTACTTTCTGTATCACAAGAATCCAAGTACAGGCAGGAAATCCAAGTTTGAAAGACAAATGAAGAAGTCGAAACGATTTTGTAATGAAGGTTTCATCAAGGACATTAAATTTAGTGAAATCACTACCGACTCTAATCATTGCTACATAAAGTCTAATTGTTTGCCTTCCATGAAAACCACAGTTCAAGTTGGGAATGAAGGAAAACAAGACAAAGTTTATTCTTTGTTCGTCTGCTTGTCAAAACAAAGAGGCCATGTCTATAATGCTAACTGTAATTGCAAGGCAGGAGCAGCTGGATTATGTTCTCATGTTGGTGCACTGTTGTACACTTTAGTAAAAACAAAAGAATCGTGTACATCAAATGAGTGCAGATGGGATAGACCTAGACCGTTACAAAGAAAACCTAGCCCAAAACAAGTTTTTGACATCGATTTCTCCAAAACGGAGAAAGACAAAAAAGGCAAGAAAGTCAAACCATATCCTGGTGTTTACCAAGCTGGGCCATGTCGGGATGAAGGCAGTCTCTTTCTTAATGACCTGTTAGATGGACTAGAAGATGTATATCCAGACTGTGTTTTATATCAAACTTTGCGTGCCAAACCGGTTGACATTAGCAATTTCCTTAATATTTATAATACAGAATTTATCAATTCTGATGAGTGCACTGAAGTATTTGCTTCATTTTTAACAAATTATCAGTATCCACTGAAGTTCAGGAAAATTTGGAAAAGGGGACTCGAGGCCAGCATTTAAACATAAACTGGACCAAAGCCAGGCTTTCGCTTGGCGTCTTAGAAGACTGGGTTAAAAGAGTGATTGAGTAGAAGGGTTTAACATAGTTTTCAACCTTGTTTCGTTCATATCACCATGGTACCTGCAAGTTGCTGTGCGTGACACGGGGCTAATTGTTGGTATTTATTTGGACATGAACATGCAAGCTCTCTGTGCACCTGCACATTATCCCATAATTGCATCGGAAGTTGCTAGGCCATTATTTGTATCAGTAGGTGACGTGGTTGCAGATGCATGATGTATACTCCAGAGGCATAGTAGATGAGTGTCTATGCAGGAGCGAGAATGCGGATCAGTGGACAGATTTGGGCTCTAAATACTGTGCAACTGAACCTTTGTTGTAGGGTATCATAGCCATCCACCAAGACAGTACTGTATTTTTCAAAAACCATTGTAGTCAATTTCGCTCAGTCTAGCTACATCTTCATTTCACATAGAGTGTAAATTTAGATGTAATATCAAGGAACCACCTATTTAGTAAATCGAAATGACGAATGTTTCTTTTAGTGAGAATTTTTATAAAAAGTATGATAGTATGCAGGGTAAGGATAGTGTATTTATAATTACTGCTACCCATATCTAATACGGTTGAAGATATTGAGATTGTTCGTGCAAATATACGATGGTGACTTGATCTGTTGTTCGTGCCAGTACCCAATGGTCATGCTGTACATCTTGTTCATGCAATTATCAATATCTGATGGTTACTAAGGCCAAACCACATAATGTGTGTGTTTACTGTTACCCGACCCTACCTAGCAAAAATGCACCTATCCTCCGTCTTTTTGCGAATTGGGCAAAAAAAATACGGCCACCCAGTCCATTTACGTGGTCGAGTCCTTATTTTTGAGATTTAACTTTTTAAACACCCATCGAATGCTGAAAGACCTCTGTGATAGGTCAATTGCTCACAAGCTGTTGCACCTCCGCCAATCAGATATCTACTTCCATCTGACATCGCCCGATGCAGCCAGCATGATGGTAGTATCCATGCAGCGAAGATTTGTTGATTTGTAGATATTTTTGCTTCCGTATCGCCCCTATTTTTAAAATGCATGTAACAGTAAACACACATATTTTGTTTGGCCTGAATCTGGACATGGATGATAAGAGTACATTTATTTTAAATGGCCTCCTCAGAAAGCGAGCTTCCTTTAAAGTGATCGTAAATCCTCAAGTAAAGTTTCCATGATGAAAGACCATTGCAAACAGTGTGGGAAAATATTGTATTTTTTTACGATTTTATTACACAGAGTAAACTGCAAATAAAGCATGGTATTCTATGGTGGTCTGTTGCGATCATATCTAGGTCCGTTGACGTCACACTACCTTAATACATATATTTCAAACTGTATGCGCTTTCCAATGCTTGATTCAAGCTTTAGGTGTGTATACTTTGAATTTTAACACACTGACAGTTCCAATATGCATATTTCACCAAAATCGGGGGAATTAGATGCAAGCTTCAAATTGACTTGACACTAACGAATTACCATCTCCAGATTTTGGTGAAACATGCACATTGGAACAGAGAGTCTGTGTTGAAGCTGAAAGTAATACACACCTTAAGCTTGAATCAAGCATTGGGAAGTGCATACAAAGTTTGAAATATATGTATTATGGCCGCGTGACGTCACCAGACCTAGATATGATTGCAACAGGCCACCATAAAATACCATGCTTTATTTGCGGTTTACTCTATGTAATAAAATCGTAAAAAAAATCAAATAAATATTTTCCGACACTATTCGCAATGGTCTTTCCATTGTTGGAAACTTTACTCGAGGGTTTACGATCACTTTAAGAAACATAACACAATATCATAAGGTATGCCTTGGTCTCCATCTATTTATTATTTTACTTATGCTCAAATACAATAACTGATATACATCTTGCTTGGTATTATTTATACTCTGTACTGCTGGACATGAGAAGGGGGCATTCAAAACAAACTGGATATCCCCTGTATGCAAGATTTCACTTTGGATGACCAGGCTAAATATTGAAACTGATTTCTCATCATTTTATCAAGCTAATTTCAATGTCCCAACTCGAATACCAGAGAACGGAAGCATTCAAATCACCACCCAAACTAAAACTCTAGATCAGCCCATGACTATATACATGTATACAGATAATATCGGTCAATTCAGGGACAACTACACATGAGTTTGATGACCAGACTTGTAAACAAATCAGGGTGTACATGTAACCCATACCAAATGTCGCAGGTAAATTTCATCAATGAACATGTTCCAAACATGCTACATCAAACATAGTATTCAAGCCAGTGAGAGTGCTTGAAAACATTCAAGCTTGCAATTCAGGGGCAGATAACTATTGGACAGGATATATCAATACTACACATTGGTGACAGCAGTGGTTCCAAACAATGCATACACCGTGAATGTTCATTATTAGTGGTTGAAAAGTGTACTGAATGTACAGTGCTGCATTATATACTATCTGGGACTGATCCAGGTCATTTTTGGATCCATTGATACTTTTTTTTTTTTTTTTTGGCAAATTCTCTTCATGAACGAACTGAAACCAATAGTGTTAAATATCAAGTTGTCGGGCTGTATTTAGACAATTTAATACCCCATAACTTCCATGAGCTTCGCCAGTACCGCATTGCAGCCTATATCACTAGAACTTACCACATGTGGATGCCCAGACTAAAACTCTAGATCAGCCCCTGACTACATGTATATAGATAATATCGGTCAATTCTGACCGGGATAACCACACATGGAACTTAAGCATAGTATTTGACTTGATTAATTCATATGCCCCTTATCTAAGGGGCCTTCCTGAGTTTGATGACCAGACTTGTAAACAAAACCAGGTGTACATGCAACACATCATTAATTATACTAATAGTGGATTGTAAACCACCATTAACATGACCATCTTGTTTCATCATGTACTACATAGTGAATATACATTATATCAATAGTCTCAGTTTTAAGAAGAGTAATCACTTGCTATCCATCACTCTCACTCTCCATCACCCCTAAATTTTCCCCCAGCAGTGTTTGATCACTCCACTCAAATTGCCAATGCAATGAAAAGGATATTGGAGAGAGTGATCACTCGCATCCTTCAAGCAAAACAGAATACAGGGGAGACTGATCAACAGCTCTCAAAGATTTTACAAACATGACAGACTGTACCAACACTTACTGGTTGAAAAGTGTACTGAATACACAATGCATTATGTATACAATTAACATCAGTTAATCCAGGGACAAATACACATTGTTGAATTTTAGGCTAGTATTTGCAGGGCTTGTTTTTCCACGGGAATCCGATTTCCCCGTCAGCACTCCCGCAAAATAATTTGCAGGAATGCAACAGATTCTCATGAAATTTAAGCAATCTGTATAGAAATTATAGCATTAGGTTTCCCATGGATTGCCGTAGAGCTGGGTTGCGAGAATCTATTTGGATTCCCTTGAATTGTGACGAAAAACAAGGCTTGATTTGTGCAGATATACATCTATCTAAGGGGCCTTCCTGAGTTTGATGACCAGACTATTGTAAAAAAAAACTGCATGTACATGATGTATTCATTAATTTTACTAATACATGGATCTGAAACCCATGTTTTCAACTCAATTGAAATCATACTTGGGTTACACATGTACTCTGATTTTCTCAATAAATTCTGCCTGTATTATACATGTACAAAAACAGTCTTAATTTTGAAGTTTATTCTTCTGTTACCATATTTGCTAATTCTCTCCCCTCCCCCTAATACACATGAATGAATCCTACAGGTACAGTCACAGCCTGAGTGCCAGGATTGGGAACTGCATATAATGTTTACATGTATGTTTACATTACTTTAGAAGTGGGGGCAACAGGTTTGTTAAGGCGGCGCAGATAAAAACCATTTGTTCAGCTAAGTGTGCTTCAGAAATTGGTAATACAGAGTTAATGATGTAATTTTTAAGCTGTTCCATCTTCATCTCTACCACTATTCTTGCTGATGCTATGCTGTGAGTTTTGTAAAATTCTGAACATGACATCTGATGCTGACTGGAAACACGAGGGGGTACATTTAAACCTGTGTGTGGAGGAAGCAAATCTTCAATTGTGAACCCTTTGTCTGCCATTACCACATCATCTGGCGAAAGCTTTGGCAAAAATCCATCATGTTGTGTGATATGGCGGTCAGAAGCATTGCCGCCCCAAAGCCGAGAAACAAATGTAACCATTCCGTTGGGCGCAACACCAATCAACACCTTAAATGTGTTTGAATGTTTATACTCGGACCAAGTCAACCACTGTGCTGTTAGGGCAGAAGGTTTCTCAATATGAAACTCTGTACAGTCAATAACAATTCGTGTGTCTGCATGAACGCTGAAGAGACGTGGCATATTGCACATGATTTCTTCTCTCGTTGGCCATGCAACTAGTGACAAACAGTGGTCATACACAAAGTTAATCCAAGTGTTCATGATGCGTGATACAGTTGTTTCAGACACCCTGAATATATCTGCTAAGTGTTCCTGTAAGAGACCAAGCCTAAGTCGCATACACATCATGAGGAATTCATCGAGAGGCCGGAGAAAGCGTTTCCTTCCTGGTTTGCCAACCCCTGGCTGTTGATAAGGTTTGTCTCCCATTGAACGTGCTTCCCCTTCCCAGTAATTCAACCTATCAGCTCCATGTTTTAGAAGAGTAGTGAAAAACAACCAAAATACCTGGAAATTAGCATAACCAGTGTAAAACCGCACCTTTTCGTCATTCCTTTCAATGTCCTCTACTGTTATTCTTGGTAAATCTGCCTCCTGCACACCTAAACTAGACATGATGCCAGAAGATGAACTGTAATCACTCTTGAGTTTCCTGGAAGCACCAGTCTACGGTGTTTGTTTCAATGTTCCTCACCTCCACAATATCAGTTTGTACACAGACATCTTTGAATCTCATTTCGGGTTCATCGTCCACTTCATCTTCCACTACACAACTAGCACTTAAATTTTCAATACTGGAGGTAGTCAATGGTTTTCTAATAAGGGGTCGACGGGGAGTTGGATCTGTTTTTGGTTTGCTGGGAAAAATGGTTGGAATTGAATCCTCTGTGAAAGGTCCATCAAAATGGGCACTGCAGACTCTTGTATGATCCTTCACAATTAAATTTGCCCTCACATTTCGGAGGTGCTGTATCCACAATCTCTTGATATGTGCTTTCTTTTCAGACATTGGAAAGCGATGTAGAATTATTTGTTCTCCTTCCAGACCAGTGCTAATAGACGTGTTATGACATCCTGGCACACAGCAGTATTTTCTCCCCATCCTGAGAATAAATTTAAAAATACTTGATGAATGTTTGACAAAGCACATGACTGACTTACCCCGGTAATGTCAGACTTATTTATTGGTATGAAAGACAAGGGTCAGGGGGAGGAGGGGGAGGAGAGGGGGGGGGAGGGATGGGGGACATCCATCCAAAACTAGTATCACATTTACGTTTTAATCCTCCCCAGGATATCAAATTCCAAGATACATTGTCTAGATCATTTATCATATGTTCAGCACCGTAACAACATGGACAGTCTATAGACTAGTCTATCAATGTCTACGAACATGTCGGTTAGCATCTCCACTGCAGGACTGGTCTTACATATATGTTTATTATGTTTTTCGTTAATATAAAATGCCCTAAGTATACAACAAGTTACGATACATACCTCGTGCAACAGCCCCGTTCAATCAGTCAAATGCAAACTTTGCAGCGAAGGCCGAACCTGCACAAATTACAGGGTTGCAAGCGAGTACATTCTGTACACACGTGTGTGAGGCGGGCAGCTCTGAACGCCCCGGAAGTAGTAAACTCCTAGCGGCAAGGGCAGATAACTCTCCCAAACTATTATATCGGAAGCGGCGCATTGTTGAAGCTCTTTGTTGAATAGCCAGCCACATTAGAACCACAACCACATTAGAATTACCGGAATCCGAATAGCCTCTCGCCTCTTTTCACAGGGGGCAATTCGCAAATAACCGTTCAGTCATGCCAGATTTAATATCATTAAATATCATTAAATCCCCAAAATACCAGTTCGTCCTTTGCTCTGACCTCATGAACTGTAACCAAGTTGACATGGTGGGTGGTTGTCAATATTTGCATATTCATTTATCTCCTCACTTTCTTTAAGACTGATGGGTATTCATCCCTGGTGGCTTCATGCCCGAAATGCTGTTCTCTCTTCACCGACATTTATTAGGTGACTGGTACAGTACAGAAAAGATAACAACACCATCACCAACACATGTTTAATTAAAGTGCTGTGTGTCATACCATTGTGTCATACCATTCTATGTTTACATCTTACCTTAACTGTAAACGGCCGCAACGGCGAAATAAATGAAGTGTTTATGTAGTTTATCGCACTCATCAATATGGCAGACTGTTGCAATCTTCCCGGACGTAAAAACTTGCTGGTCACGTGATTACGCGGCATTTAGTCATGCCCATATTTGGCACGATGGGTGTCGGAATGAAAGCAGATGACGTAAGGACCTAGGGTAAACTATGATTCAAATGTTAGTATAATACACGCTTAATCCTATAAATCACCCTATTTTCGAGCCATTCCTATGACGTGCCAATTTATGAGTATTAGCCCTATTGCAGAATTTTGCAAAATCTTTGTAAAATCCGGTAAATCTTCGGGAGCGGGAGCGGAGCGAAGATATATAATTGTGATGTAATTGTATAATAATTCATCAGTTCAGGTGATTGATGGTTTCAGTGATTGGTTTTCTTTTTTTTATTTTTCGGGGTAGCCGTCGTCGCTGGGGAAAGAGGTGTGAAGGGGACTCCGTGTTCCTAGGAGCCTTTTTTGAAACCCAGTCTGGCGTATTTGCGGCTTGGCATATGTGCTCTTTAGGGTTTAAGCTGAAGACTTTCAAGCGACTGCCCGACCAGGAGACTGTTTAGATTCCTGCGTATTTAGCAGTCCAGCACTGTTGGAGGCTTGAGTGGCTTTTGGTCGTACATTTGCTCTCGTACGTATCAAACCTGCACGGTCCCTTAGAGATCGACTCCGCAAGGGAGAATCGGTCCTGGTGTGGAAGATGGGAGACTAGCTTTCTAGTCTAACGGCACGAAAAAGTAATAACAAAGCTACGAAGCCCGGCGATGTGTGTAAGGAAATCCCGGGACTTTATCGGCTCGAAAGAAAAAAAGCGCTGGCTTTTTTCCTATACAGTAGCTACCTGGTTGATCCTGCCAGTAGTCA
>JAVTVY010054084.1:0-32105 GCA_036873755.1 Hanleya hanleyi
AAATTCTATACTGCATATCCCGAAGTTTCGTTTCCTTTGTACTATCAAAATTGCTCTTGTAAACTTCCTCCCACTTGATTTGTGATTCAAGATTTAAAATTGTTTCCCATTTCTCACTAGCTTTAGTTGTATAAGGTTCATTTGGGGTATTCAAAACATCCGTTTCTCAATTCCAAGAGTTGGAGACAGGTGTTCTGGCTCAATATATAGCGATTCTTTGGCTATTAGATCTTTAAATTCTTTTGGAACGGATTTAAGTAGTCGCATATAATCTAAACAGGTTCCTTTTAGACTCGTGTTTTTTTTTCAGTTCGTCAAATTTGATAAATTCTCCCTTACGATCCAAAATATGCCTCACATTTATAATACCTTTTTTATACCAGTCTTTGATAAAAGGCGACTGCTTTAGATTTGAATTGTACCAAAGTGGTTCGTCCATAATGTCCTTGATAGAAGTAGGTCGAAGTTTTTTTCGTAATTCACCCCAAGCTTCAAACGCACGTTTCCAAAAGGGATTTTCTATGGATGAGGTGACTTCCGTAATATAATTGCTTCCGACGTCCCATACACATGGAGTTTCAGTCAGATTTTGGTTAATTATATCAGACCATTTTTTATTCTGTGTGTGATATTTTAAGACTCCGCTTTTATAGCTTTGAGTTATTACACATCTTTTGATCCTATCATTTCCCCCGTTCCAAATAAATTTAAATAGAAGAGAGTTTAGTTCTTGGATAAAGTGACCAGGTGGGTCTGGCAAGCCAAGAAAGAGGTGAGTAAGTTTAGATAGCGCTAAAGATTTTATAACGGTAATTTTTCCTAACAGTGTTAAATTTCTAAGCTTCCATCTATTCAGTTCTGTTTTTAACTGTTCTAATTTTGCTAAATAGTTTATCTTCCATATTTCATTAAAATTAGTTGTCGAGAATTCTACCCCAAGCATACTGAAATTCGTTGCCCAGTCCAGTTTTACATCCTCGCATAGTTTGATATTTGATCCAGACAGTGAGCCAATCCATGCGGCCTTTGTTTTCTCAACATTGATTTTAAGCCCAGATATACTATAAAAGCGATCTAGGATGTCTAATGACTTCCTGAGGGAGGTTTCTGAACCGTCAAGGGTTAGCTGAGTATCATCTGCGTATTGACTTATCTTAAACTCTGTGTTTCCAAGTTTGATTCCTCTTATAGTTTTGTCTGAGCGTATCATTATTCCTAAGATTTCGGTGCAGAGTAAAAATAAGTACGGTGAGATTGGGTCACCCTGTCGGCATCCACGGGTGTTATAAAAAAACGGAGACAGATGTCCATTTTGTCCGATACATGTTTGAATATCTTTATAGAAGGTACAAATCCATCGTCGAATAGACTCTCCAAAGTTATAATATTTGAGAACTTCGTCGAGAAAAGTCCAGGACACGGTGTCGAAGGCTTTCTCAAAATCCACAAGTAGTAATAGGCCTGGTATGTTTTTCAGTTTCGTCTCTAGTATTAGGTCATAGACCAGTCTTATGTTTTCCCCAATGTATCTTCCTTGGATAAATCCCTTCTGGTCTTCGTGAATGAGCTTATCAAGAACTAGTATTAATCTATTTGCAATGCATGACGTCGCAAGTTTGTATATAACGTTTAAAAGAGTAATTGGTCTCCAATTCTTGAGAAGATTTCTTGGTTTTCCTGGTTTTGGCAGGCATGTAATCACTCCTCGCTTTTGATTTATTGAAAGTTCACCCTTCTCGTACGCTGTGTTGATACTATTATGTTATTAACCAAGTGTTTTCATATTGGTCTTGTTATAGGTCCGAGGCCTGCCGTATTGGCCCGAGGCCGCAGGCCGAGGGCCAATACGGCGGACCGAGGACCTATAACCAGGCCAATATGAAAACACTTGGTTAATGACATTTTTATTAATTAACTCACCTACAATTTTTTTTTATTGATACATGCCTCAAGGAATATTTTAGTTCAGCGACTCCCTGTGTTTCTTCCTTCACAATAGGCCTATTTCCTACGATTATTATTATGTGCTTTTTGAAGTGCCATTATCGTCGGAAAGTCGATCCCCTCTACAGTAACGCTATCGGAAACGACGGTGACAATCGGGACGGTGAATAGGCCGATCATCTTCAACCTGGGCGTGGGTCTTCAACGTATGAAACGGAGTCAAAAAGATACAAGCAGATGAAATACTAATTTTATTTGATAAGAACGGTGCAGTAAAATACAACCTTATAATCTGGCGTAAATTTGGTCCATATCCAGCCCCGATTTGAGGATCGAAGACGTATCATGCTATGGAGACCCTAGTTTTCAACATCATTTTACAGGTGTTTCGACCGCATAATTTCTATCGGTTCTATCCATATGTGAATAACTCTTCTAGCTGCAAGTCTGACATCTTTCTGTTGTAAAATATCACTGTAGTTATCGCTTCGTTCATCAGTGCACTGCTGTAAGTGTTGGATTGCTGTTTTGACGTCTGCTTGTACTTAGCACGTCGATTTCGCGCTCGCATCACTATAGTCTATTTCAGCATGACTCACCTCACTTGATTTCAAGGTTTGTGTATCGGCACGTATAGCTCTATCGAAAATTATCACATAAGCCATTGAATATCCGTTCAAAGTCAGAGAAATCAGTGACATCATTCGGAGAAGATCGAGGATCGTTCATCCTCAGCGTCGCCATGTTGAAAGTCATATTGGCCCAGCCCATATTGGCCCTGTTTTCCCGTATTGGACCTGCTTTTCCGTATTGGCCCGCCTTCCTCATATTGGCCCGGTTTGGGGTCATATCAAGCAGGCCGATTTCTTTGTATTGGATTCATATCATTGATAGTTGATTAATAAAGCGTAGTACGAACTTTCCAAGTTCCCGCCAGAACATTTTATAAAATTCAGCAGGAAAGCCGCTCAGCCCGGGACTTCTTTCATTTTTAGTGTTTTTTAATGCTGTGTTTAATTCTTCATATGTAATTTAGGCCCTCCAGTTTCATTGCTTCGTTGGTTTTCAGCGATGGTATATCTAGAGAATCTAAAGTTGCTCTAATATTCACTACGTCAGCCTGTTCCTTTCTGCTGTAGAGATTTTCATAATAAAGCTTTTGTTCATTTCTAATCTTTTCACCATCAAAAATGTCATCTCCATTATCTAATTTCAAATTAGTTATTAGCTTATTTGTGTAATTTGTTTTTTCCAATCCGAGAAAATATTTTGTTGGTTTTCCCCCTAGATGTGCCCAATTTGCCTTCGCCCTAGCTATAATTCCCTTTACCTGCAGTTCTCTGATTTCTGCTAACTCTGCCTTTGTTTCACTCAATGAGTTTAAAACGCTTATACTTACATTTGTAAAATCCTGTTCGATCTTTTTCTCTAATATTTCTATTTCTTTTCCTAATCTTTCCTCTGTCTTCTCTCTCTCTTTCTTTTTCCGTGAAGACAGTTTCCAGGAATAGATCATCGTCGATGCTGAACTGAACAGAACTACGGTCAATTTCCATCAATTTATCTGTCATAGACCAGCAACGCATATTGTTTTATATTGTTATTTATTTCCTCCTTTTATATGTAAATATAAATCTGGGTCCTTAAGCAGGGAAGTATTAAATTTCCAATATGATTTACCTCTGTCCGTATTTGTGAATTTGCATTTAATAACGACTATAGAGTGATCAGTTTTGTATCCAGGTTTTATATCTGATTCGGTAGTAATGTTGAAAATATCTTCTGATGTTATGAACAAATCCAGCCTGGCCTGAAGCCTGGGGTTTTTCCGTCTTCAAGTATAACGCCTGTCGTTTTCGTGCATTGTTCTCCAGATATCTACAAAGTTACAATCATTTATTTGTTGTAGGACGACTTTCCGAGCTTGGGGCTTATTCACTCGTTTATAATTTTCCGTATCCATATCAGGATTCAAAACTAAATTCCAATCACCGCATATAATTGTTGATGGATTACCGAGTTCTTTGATTATTTTTATTATATTATTAAAGAAGCTGGGTTTGTCTTCGTTTGGTCCGTATATATTCACCAATGTGACTGGTGTTTCGTGTATACTTATGCTTTAAGATGAGGTAGTTTCCTCCCGGGTCTTTTATGATTTCATGAATCTTGTATTCAAAGTTCTTGTTGAATAAAATTATGACTCCTCGTGCATTTGAACGGAAGGGACTTATCCAAGCATCAAGACCCCATTCAGAACGGACTTTGTTTTCATGAATTTTGTCTGTGTGCGTATCCTGCAAGCATATAATTGAAAATTGTTTTTTCTTAAAATATTGAAATACGTCTCTCCGCTTGATTTCATCAGCCAAACCTTGACAGTTCATACTTACAATATTCACAGTTTCAACCATTCTGTAAATAGCATATAATATATATGCAGTGAATTATGCGAGGACGCTTACATATAATAATGAGATAACTAGTATATAACTTACGTCTAAGATAGGAATGTAGATTCCTATTAACCATTGGCACTTTCCATTTCCGACGTGAGGGTAATTGATTACTCATATATAATATACAATCATTATACAATGCATCTGGGTGACGGTCACAAAACATGTATAGGTGGACATCATCCCTGAGACTGTTCAAACAACTAACAAAAGACAAAAACACATTTAAACGATAGATCCTGAAGGATCTTGGCGCCCACCATTGTCCGATAATTGTAAGCTAATGACAAGAGGATCTTTTTGTCCATTGTTACTAAGAACAAACAATTGATTTGTAATTTTGTTTACAGAATTTCGAATCTGATGGAAAAAGGGACACTGGAAAACAACACGATATCATCTTTCTAAGTTTAAGGAGTTTCAAGATTTCTAGAAACTGTACTTATGTCGGTTGTTATAGTACAAGAGAAAAGTTAGTCTAAAAGTGAATGTCCGGAGGATCTTTCGTCTTCGTTTCGTAGGTTTTTTTGCACGTGTCATCATTGGGTACTGGAAGCGAAGACAAATCTCCTCGACCCTTTGGCATGAACTATGAAACATACTTAATATTTTATAATTAGGAACGAATTCTGTTCCGTTTACTGGGCTAGTTTGAGATATCTCTTTTAAGATACCATGCTCGAAAACAGTAAGATGGTACAATACTTAATACTGAAGGGATCCGTGCAGTAATGTTGAAACTTCGAAAGTGTCTGAATCCTGATGAAACACGCAGAAGTCTACAGTTGTCGAGTTGTAACGTTGTGTCACAAGAGTGACGTCCCTTCATGTAGCCGACCCATCGGCAGACGAAACAGTGGATTAAAGAAAACTGATTTAAAATTTGAAGAAATACATTTTAATTCCGAATTATTGGAACCTCTTGATATGGAAGGTGAAGGTATGGATATTCTCTATAGTCACTTTTTAGAATATGTCCCAACGTTTGATCCGCCGACTCGTGTGAGGCAAAGTCACAACTCAGGAATGCCATATTAATTTGGAGCGTAACTTGGATTTTCGAATCGGACCAAAAATGGTATTTTGCACAACTAGGCCCCATGTGGGACCTGTGTACAAAATTTCAGAAAGATCCATGAATTAGTTCCTGAGAATTCACAATAACTATGTTTCAAGGGGAAATCCAAGATGGGCACCTGGTGGCCAAATTGGATTTTCGAATCGGACGAGGAAAGGGTATTTTGCACAACTAGACCCCAACGGGAACCTAAGTACCAAATTTGAGAAAGATCCATGCAGTACTTTCTGAGAAATCATGATAACAAAGTTGCATGGGAAGATCCAAGATGGCTGCCTGGTGGCCATATTGGATTTTCGAATCGGAAAGAAAAAGGTATCTTGCACAACTAGATCACAAGGGGAACCTGTGTACCAAATTTGACAAAGATTCATGCAGTAGTTCCTGAGAAATCGCAATAACAAAGTTTCATGGGGATATCCAACATGGCTGCTTTGTGGCCATATTGGATTTTCGAATCGGACCAAAAAAGGTATCTTGCACAACTAGACCCCAAAGGGAACCTGTGTACCAAATTTGAGAAAGATCCATGTAGTAGTTCCTGAGAAATAGCGAATGAAAAGGTTTCACGGAGAAATCCAAGATGGCTGCCTGGTGGCCATATTGGATTTTCGAATCGGACCAGAAAAAAGTATGTTGCATAACTAGACCCCAAGGGGAACCTGTGTACCGAATTTGAGGAAGATCCATGGAGTAGTTCCCAACAAAAAGCAATAACACGGTTTCATGGGGAAATCCAAGATGGCCGCCTTGTGGCCATATTGGATTTTCGAATCGGACCAGAAAAGGTATCTTGCACAACTAGACCCCAAGGGGAACCTGTGTATCAAATTTGAAAAAGATCCATGCAATTCTTTCTGAGAAATGACAATAAGGTTTCATGGGGAAATCCAAGATGGCCGCCTTGTGACCATATTGTATTTTCCAATCGAAGAAGAAAAGGTATCATGCACAACTAGACCCCAAGGGGAACCTGTGTACCGAATTTGAGAAAGATCCAGGCAATATTTTCTGAGAAATCACGATAACAAAGTTTCAAAGGGAAATCTAAGATCGCCGCCTGGCGGCCATATTGGATTTTCGATTCGGACCAGAAAAGGTATCTTGCACACCTAGACCCTAAGGGGAACCTGTGTACCAAATTTGAGAAAGATCCATGCAATACTTTCTGAGAAATGACAATAACAAAGTTTCATGGGGGAAATCCAAGATGGCTGCCTGGTGGCCATATTGGATTTTCGAATCGGACCAGAAAAGGTATCTTGCACAACTAGACCCCAAGGGCAACATGTGTACCAAATTTGAGAAAGATCCATGCAGTAGTTCCTGAGAAATCGCGAAAGCAAGGTTTCATTGGGAAACCCAAGATGGCCGCCTTGTGGCCATATTGGATATTCGAATCGGACCAGAAAAGGTATTTTGCACAACTAGACCCCAAGAGAAAACTGTGTACCAAATTTGAGAAAGATCCATGCAGTAATTTCCGAGAAATCGCGATAACAAGGTTTCATGTGGAAATCCAAGATGGCTGCCTTGTGGCCATATTGGATTTTCGAACCGGACCAAAAAAGGTGTCTTGCACAACTAGACCCCAAGGGGAACCTGTGTACCAAATTTGAGAAAGATCCATGCTGTAGTTCCTGAGAAATCGCGATAACAAGGTTTCATGGGGAAATCCAAGAAGGCCGCCTTGTGCCCATATTGGATTTCGAATCAGACCGAAAAAGGTATCTTGCACAAGTAGACCCACTGGGGAACCTGCGTACCAAATTTGAGAAAGATCCATGCAGTACTTCCTGAGAAATCACGATAACAAAGGTTCATGGGGAAGTCAAAGATGGCTGCCTGGTGGCCATATTGGATTTTCGAATCGGACCAGAAAAGGTATCTTGCACAACTAGACCCCAAGGGGAACCTGTGTACCAAATTTGAGAAAGATCCATGCAGTAGTTCCTGAGAAATCGCGATAACAAGGTTTCATGGGAAATCCAAGATGGCTGCCTGGTGGCCATATTGGATTTTCGAATCGGACCAGAAAAGGTATCTTGCACAACTAGACCCCAAGAGGAACCTGTGTACCAAATCTGAGAAAGATCCATGCAGCAGTTCCTGAGAAATCGCGATAACAAGGTTTCATGGGGAAATCCAAGATGGCTGCCTGGTGGCCATATTGGATTTTCGAATCGGACCAGAAAAGGTATTTAGCACAACTAGACCCCAAGGGGAACCTGTGTACCAAATTTGAGAAAGATCCATGCAGTAATTTCCGAGAAATCGCGATAACAAGGTTTCATGTGGAAATCCAAGATGGCTGCCTTGTGGCCATATTGGATTTTCGAATCGGACCAAAAAAGGTGTCTTGCACAACTAGACCCCAAGGGGAACCTGTGTACCAAATTTGAGAAAGATCCATGCTGTAGTTCCTGAGAAATCGCGATAACAAGGTTTCATGGGGAAATCCAAGAAGGCCGCCTTGTGCCCATATTGGATTTCGAATCAGACCGAAAAAGGTATCTTGCACAATTAGACCCACTGGGGAACCTGCGTACCAAATTTGAGAAAGATCCATGCAGTACTTCCTGAGAAATCACGATAACAAAGGTTCATGGGGAAGTCAAAGATGGCTGCCTGGTGGCCATATTGGATTTTCGAATCGGACCAGAAAAGGTATCTTGCACAACTAGACCCCAAGGGGAACCTGTGTACCAAATTTGAGAAAAATCCATGCATTAGTTCCTGAGAAATCGCGATAACAAGGTTTCATGGGGAAATCCAAGATGGCTGCCTGGTGGCCATATTGGATTTTCGAATCGGACCAGAAAAGGTATCTTGCACAACTAGACCCCAAGGGGAACCTGTGTACCAAATTTGAGAAAGATCCATGCAGCAGTTCCTGAGAAATCGCGATAACAAGGTTTCATGGGGAAATCCAAGATGGCCGCCTTGTGGCCATATTGGATTTTCGAATCGGACCAAAAAAGGTATCTTGCACAACTAGACCCCAAGGGGAACCTGTGTACCAAATTTGAGAAAGATCCATGCAGAAGTTCCTGAGAAATCGCGATAACAAGGTTTCATGGGGAAATCCAAGATGGCTGCCTGGTGGCCATATTGGATTTTCGAATCTGACCAGAAAAGGTATCTTGCACAACTAGACCCCAAGGGGAACCTGTGTACCAAATTTGAGAAAGATCCATGCAGTAGTTCCTGAGAAATCGCGATAACAAGAAATTGTTTACGGACGGACGACGGACCACGGACAAAAAGCGATTTGAACAGCCCACCATCTGGTGATGGTGGGCTAAAAATACATACAGACAAGATTATATCACAGAGTGGTGGTTGTGCTGTTCTAGCTAACTTTTTCCTTCATGTGCCGTCTTTGTTTCATTCTCTGCTCGTAACGATATATGGAAAGCTGGCGGATTTGCGTACGGCCACACTGGACACATGTACCACACCACCACCCATGTGGGTTGATAATTGCATTATGGAACATTTTGAAGCGTGGTCCACGTGCCCAATGCAGCCCGCGCCATCCGCACACAGCATGTAACGTTGTAGAAAAAAAAAGGCTCATCATATACTGAACCGGCAACAGACTCCTTAATTCTCTAATAATAATTATACTAAAAGTATATTATGAAAGGAGATGGTATTGTTAGGCGGGTTTTTGCCCACAGCCAGCCGATTCATAGGACTGTCATTGGCGGCAACTTTCGGCCAACAGAGCGACTGATCGTTCGATTTCAACGCTTGATTCGCCCCTAATGTCCACACGGAATTGAGTCATCGGTAGACAATATTTTACTGTTGGTTCTTAATGATAGCCTGTTACATTAAAACATAAGTGTTTTTAGGACATTTTATTTTTTTTTCATTTCAACCGCACCACGTATAGGCCAAAATGCCGCCCTACCGTACTATCACCTTTTACAAATATCTTCAACAAGAAATAAGTATTTTGTAAATGAAAATATGTCAATAGTTAATATATAGTCAATGATTCTACACAGCCAGTGAACACAGTGCAGTGTATAGGCTGTTTCAGGTAGTGTAGCTTGTCATTGTAATAGAGCCTTTGTGTGCTGACATAGGAACAATGGACTTACTTCTATTGTTCCACAACATGAAGTTCACAGTATGGCGAGCTAAGGTCCTCCACTCTGTGATATTATAGGTTGGCTACATGTTCAATTTGAAATCGCTCAGGAGTTCATCTTACACTGTCTTGGATCAGAATTGTCGGCCCATTTTGAAGCCCCACAGTTCAATTATCTTTCAGTTAACAAATTGGAGTTACCGGAGTTCACGATCCGATGAAATCACTGAAACTCCGAGAGCTCAACCTAGGTGCGACCTACTCCCCCTATACACTCCGACCTACTTTAGGTTTAGACAAAGTTTCATGGGGAAATCTAAGATGGCCGTCTGGTGGCCATATTGGATTTTCAATTCGGACCGAAAAAGGTATCTTGCACAACTAGACCCCAATTGGAACCTGTGTACCACATTTGAGAAAGATCCATGCAGTAGTTCCTGAGAAATCGCGATAACAAGGTTTCATGGGGAAATCCAAGATGGCCACCTTGTGGCCATATTGGATTTTCAAATCGGACCAGAAAAGGTATCTTGCACAACTAGACCCCAATTGGAACCTGTGTACCAAATTTGGGAAAGATCCACGCAGTAGTTCCTGAGAAATCGCGATAACAAGGTTTCATGGGGGAAATCCAAGATGGCTGCCTGGTGGCCATATTGGATTTTCGAATCGGACAAGAAAAGGTATCTTGCACAACTAGACCCCAAGGGGAACCCTGTGTACTAAATTTGAGAAAGATCCATGAAGTAGTTCCTGGATGAAAGTACTCAAAGTACTGATGTCTGGATCACCAAAAATGGATTTAAAGTTTCAAAACGTTTCAGCTGGCATGTTTCAACCGATAGCAGATGTATGGAGATTTTCTCCAAGTTGTGGACGAGTCTGTTTGGGGAATCAGAACTGGAACACAGAGTTTAGTCTTCAGGGAAGTGAATTTGTGAAGGCGGCTCATTTCAGAATATGCCAGGTCTTTGTGGTAGCAAGAAACTATCTGCAGTAAAATGCTCAAAAGTTGATCGTCTGCATCAATGTCTTCTACCAGTTTTTGCGAGCAGATTTTCATACTTCATGCAATTCTATTGTGACAAAACCATACGGCAAATTTGCAAGAAGACTGGATAGTTTTATTAACTGGTTTTATTAATAGTTCTGTGTAGCGCAGATATTGACAAGAGCTGCATGAGTTTGCGTTAAGTCCCCAAGATTACTTATATATGCCTGCATGGTGCTTATAGTAAATTTGTTTGTTGACAACGATAGCGTTGAAGAGGCAATTTGTGCGAAAATTCCTGTTGTAGTTCATGTACGATCATTGCGTACATGTATATACTTTAGTTTGGAAAAGTTTGAATACCACCAACAACAAAACTTTTCGAAAGCGGTACCTGACAAATTCTGTTGTTTCCGCTTTCGAAAAGTTTTGTTGTTGGTGTTCAAACTTTTTCAAACTAAATTATATTCGGTGAGCAGAGTCCCCCAGAATACATTGCACTGGATACGATACGGTCAAGTTCACAAGACGAGAAAATGTAAATACTATTGTTGTTGCTTCGACGCATATCTCCTCTGGAAATATATTCCATGCCGTATGCATACACATTAAAATACTAACGAACGCCGACTTCACGGAAAAGAACGCGACTACAAGTGTTGAAAACTGGGGTCTTCATAATCCAAGAACCGGAACCTGTCCAGCGAAAGCGGAACAAGATTTACAACGTCTGCTCGGCGAATACGTAATGATCGTGCAGCAACAACAGGGATTTTCACACAAATTGTCTCTCCAACGCTATTGTTGTCAACAAACAAATTACGAACACTATAAACACCAAGTAATCTTTGGGACTTGCCGCAAATTTCCTACTTGATCGTGGGCCATGGGAACTATCCTCCACCGACGATGACGAACCAGACAATGCAAAGAACAAAAAAATAGTCCACGGATACAAGCAATCCTGGGCGAAGAAATGAATATGAAATACACTCAAATTCATATTTCGTTTCATTTCTAGTTAACATGAAACGATTACGACTGTTTTTTCTTCATTTTCTAGTTAATACCCTGATATGACTCGAACACAGAGTGAAAATCAATGGCGGATTGTTACAGGTTAACACAGGGTCATCACAATATAGTGCACGTACACATTTTCAGATATTTCGTGAGTGGCAGCATAGTCTGGTCGACACCACGCTACGCGGTGCGATCCAGACAAAAATCGCGATAACAAGGTTTCATGAGGAAATCCAAGATGTCTGCCTGGTGGCCATATTATATTTTCGAATCGGACCAGAAAAGGTATCTTGCACAACTAGACCCCAAGGGGAACCTGTGTACCGAATTTGAGAAAGATCCATGCAGTTAAGTTCCTGAGAAATCGCGATAACAAGGTTTCATGGGGAAATCCAAGATGGCCGCCTTGTGGCCATATTGGATTTTCGAATCGGACCAGAAAAGGTATCTTGCACAACTAGACCCCAAGGGGAACCTGTGTACCAAATTTGAGAAAGATCCATGCAGTAGTTCCTGAGGAATCGCGATAACAAGAATTGTTTACGTACGAACGACGGACGGACTACGGACCACGGACGAAAAGCGATTTGAACAGCCCACCATCTGGTGATGGTCGGCTAAAAATGTAATTTGTGCAGTTTGGCTGTCAAACTGAAATTATTCAAGACTGTCTAGGCCACAAAGACTGTTTTACTGTCAACCAAGCTAGAGTCACTGTACTTAACCTCCAAAAATGGCTAGAAAAGTTCTTACCCATTCTAGCTCAGGTGATGTTGAAAACATAAACGGAAAAGACATATTTGTAATGGTGAAGACATTGAATTCACCAGATGGTGGGCTATTCAAATCGCTTTTCGTCCGTGGTTTGTCGTCCGTCTGTCAGTCCGTCCGTCCGTAAACAATTCTTGTTATCGCGATTTCTCAGGAACTACTTTGGGGTCTAGTTGTGCAAGATACCTTTTTTGAAAATCCAATATGGCCACCAGGCAGCCATCTTGGATTTCCCCCATGAAACCTTGTTATCGCGATTTCTCAGGAACTACTTCATGGATCTTTCTCAAATTTGGTAGACAGGTTCCCCTTGGGGTCTAGTTGTGCAAGATACCTTTTCTGGTCCGATTCGAAAATCCAATATGGCCACCAGGCAGCCATCTTGGATTCCCCATGAAACTTTGTTATCGCGATTTCTCAGGAACTACAGCATGGATCTTTCTCAAATTTGGTACACAGGTTCCCCTTGGGGTCTAGTTGTGCAAGATACCCTTTTTGGTCCGATTCGAAAATCCAATATGGCCACCAGGCAGCCATCTTGGATTTCTCCATGAAACCTTGTTATCGCGATTTCTCAGGAACTACTGCATGGATCTTTCTCAAATTTGGTACACAGGTTCCCTTTCGGGTCTAGTTGTGCAAGATACCTTTTCTCGTCCGATTCGAAAATCCAATATGGCCACCAGGCAGCCATCTTGGATTTCCCCATGAAACCTTGTTATCGCGATTTCTCAGGAACTACTGCATGGGTCTTTCTCAAATTTGGTACACAGGTTCCCCTTGGGGTCTAGTTGTGCAAGATACCTTTTCTGGTCCGATTTGAAAATCCAATATGGCCACCACGCAGCCATCTTGGATTTCCCCCATGAAACTTTGTTATCGCGATTTCTCAGGAACTACTGCATGGATCTTTCTCAAATTTGGTACACAGGTTCCCCTTGAGGTCTAGTTGTGCAAGATACCTTTTTGGTCCGATTCGAAAATCCAATATGGCCACCAGGCAGCCATCTTGGATTTCTCTATGAAACCTTGTTATCGTGATTTCTCAGGAACTACTGCATGGATCTTTCTCAAATTTGTTACACAGGTTCCCTTTCGGGTCTAGTTGTGCAAGATACCTTTTCTGGTCCGATTCGAAAATCCAATATGGCCACCAGGCAGCCATCTTGGATTTCCCCATGGAACCTTGTTATCTCGATTTCTCAGGAACTACTGCATGGATCTTTCTCAAAGTTGGTACACAGGTTCCCCTTGGGGTCTAGTTGTGCAAGATACCCTTTTTGGTCCGATTCGAAAATCCAATATGGCCACCAGGCAGCCATCTTGGATTTCTCCATGAAACCTTGTTATCGTGATTTCTCAGGAACTACTTTATGGATCTTTCTCTCAAATTTGTTACACAGGTTCCCGTTCGGGTCTAGTTGTGCAAGATACCCTTTTTGGTCCGATTCGAAAATCCAATATGGCCACCAGGCAGCCATCTTGGATTTCCCCATGAAACCCTGTTATCGCGATTTCTCAGGAACTACTGCATGGGTCTTTCTCAAATTTGGTACACAGGTTCCCCTTGAGGTCTAGTTGTGCAAGATACCGTTTCTGGTCCGATTCGAAAATCTAATATGGCCACCAGGCAGCCATCTTGGATTTCCCCATGAAACATTGTTATCGCGATTTCTCAGGAACTACTGCATGGATCTTTCTCAAATTTGGCACACAGGTTCCCCTTGCGGTCTAGTTGTGCAAGATACCTTTTCTGGTCCGATTCGAAAATCCAGTATGGCCACCACGCAGCCATCTTGGATTTTCCCATGAAACCTTGTTATCGCGATTTCTCAGGAACTACTGCATGGATCTTTCTCAAATTTGGTACACAGGTTCCCCTTGGGGTCTAGTTGTGCAAGATACCTTTTCTGGTCCGATTCGAAAATCCAATATGGCCACCAGGCAGCCATCTTGGATTTCCCCATGAAACCCTGTTATCGCGATTTCTCAGGAACTACTGCATGGGTCTTTCTCAAATTTGGTACACAGGTTCCCCTTCGGGTCTAGTTGTGCAAGATACCTTTTCTGGTCCGATTCGAAAATCCAATATGGCCACCAGGCAGCCATCTTGGATTTCCTCATGAAACTTTGTTATCGTCATTTCTCAGGAAGTACTGCATGGATCTTTCTCAAATTTGGTACACATGTTCCCCTTAGGGTCTAGTTGTGCAAGATACCTTTTTCGGTCCGAATTGAAAATCCAATATGGCCACAAGGCAGCCATCTTGGATTTCCCCATGAAACCTTGTTATCGCGATTTCTCAGGAACTACTGAATGGATCTTTCTCAAATTTGGTGCACACGTTCCCCTTGGGGTCTAGTTGTGCAAGATACCTTTTTTGGTCCAATTCGAAAATCCAATATGGGCACCAGGCAGCCATATTGGATTTCCTCATGAAACTTTGTTATCGTCATTTCTCAGGAAGTACTGCATGGATCTTTCTCAAATTTGGTACACAGGTTCCCCTTGGGATCTAGTTGTGCAAGATAACTTTCCTGGTCCGATTTGAAAATCCAGTATGGCCACCAGGCAGCCATCTTCGATTTCCCCATGAAACTTTATCGTCATTTCTCCGGAACTACTGCATGGATCTTTCTCAAATTTGGTACACAGGTCCCTCTTAGGGTTTCGATATGCAAGATGCCTTTTTCGGTCCGAATCGAAAATCCAATATGGTCACCAGGCGGCCATCTTAGACTTCCCCATGAGATTTTGTTATCATGATTTCTCAGGAAGTACTGCCTGAATCTTTCTCAAATTTGATACACAGGTTCCCCTTGTGGTCCAGTTGTGCAAGATACCTTTTCTGGTCCGATTCCAAAATCCAATATGTCCATCAGGCGGCCATCTTGGATTACCCCATGAAACATTGTTATTGTGATTTCTCAGGGACTACTGCATGGATCTTTGTTAAATTTGGTACACAGGTTCTCCTTGTCATCTAGTTGTGCAAGATACCTTTTACGGTCTTCAAAAATCCAATATGGCCAACAGGCGGCCATCTTGGATTTTCCCATGCAACTTTGTTATCGTGATTTCTCAGGAAGTACTGCATGGATCTTTCTCAAATTTGGTACACAGGTTCCCTTTATGGTCTAGTTGTGCAAGATACCCTTTTCGGTCCGAATCGAAAATCCAATATGGCCACAAGGCGGCCATCTTGAATTTCCCCTTGAAACATTGTTATCGTGAATTCTCAGGAAATATTTCATGGATATTTCTGAAATTTGATACACAGGTCCCACATGGGGCCTAGTAGTGCAAGATACCTTTTTGGCCCAATTCGAAAATCCAAGTTACGCTTCAAATTAATACGGTATTCTCGAGTTGTATCATTGCATCACAAGAGTCAGCAGATCAAACGGTGGGGCATATTCTATATACTGACTATAGAGAATATCCATACCTTCACCCTCCATATCAAGGAGTTCAAATAATTCGGAATTAAAATGTATTTTTTCAAATTTTAAATCAGTTTTCTTCAGTCCATGCAGTAGCAAGTGAACTGCTTCACCCTTTCGTCTGCCGGCGGGTCGGCTAGATGAAGGGACGTCACTCTTGTGACTCAATGTCACAACTCGACAACTGTAGACTACTGCATGTTTCGATCCAAAGGAGATAATCAGGATTCAGGCACTTTCGAAGTTTCAACATTACTGCGCGAACCGGATCCCTTCAGTATTAAGTATTGTACCATCTTACTATTTTCGAGCATGGTATCTTTAAAGAGATATCTCAAACTAGCCCAGTAAACAGAACAGAATTAGCATTCGTTCCTAATTATAAAATCTTAAGTATGTTTCATAGCTCATGCCAAAGTGTCAAAGAGATTGGTCCTCGCTTCCAGTACCCAATGATGACACGTGCAAAAAAATAAATAAAAAAAATACTACAAAACAAAGGCGAAGGATCCTCCGTACATGTACATTCACTTTCAGACTAACTTTGCTCATTTCTCTTGTATTATAACAACCGACATAAGTACAGTTTCTAGAAATCTTGAAACTCCTGAAACTTAGATTATATCTTGGTGTTTTTCAGTGTCCCTTTTCCGATCTTTTTCGCTCAGATTCGAAATTCTGTAAACAAAATTACAAATCAATCGTTTGTTCTTAGTAACAATGGACAAAAATATCCTCTAGTCATTAGCTTACAATTATCGGACAATGGTGGGCGCCAAGATCCTTCAGGATCTCTCGTCTTTTAACTAACCAGTTAGTTTTGTTTTCTTAATGCAAGTCAAGCTGCCTTTGCTAAACATTCTTTTGCTGTTTCTTAAGTTCCCAAAAAATTTATTATCAGAATGTCACTTCAATTTTCTCAATAACTGTGTTAGTTGGCAAAGAATGTCTTTTGTCCTTACCATTATATTCCTGTCTTTACCGTTATGGCATTTTATAATGGTAAAGACAAGTTTGAATAACGGTAAAGACAGATTATGTCAGCATAAGGCTGGCTGAACTGGATTAGCAGGTCTTTTATGGTGAATTTTTCTTGATATACACTTTCAGATTTCTTGCCCTTTGTTTCGTAACAATCATAAATAACTTAACTGACATACTTCACTAATGGTAAAAACAGACAAGAAGTGTGACACAGACTTTTTTTTCAAATTTGTAGAAATCATGTGATCTGTTGCCACAAGGCTGGACAGAAAATGGCACCTGGTACTTTTAACAATGACAGTGGTGCCCTCTATATGACATTTCTTGTGCTAAATTTCTCAAAAATACTTTCCTGATAACAGTAAAGACAGTTGAATAAATCCAATCTTTTTGTAACATTTTTCACATGTCAAGATATGTGAAATGAACAGGACTTTTTATTCTCATATATTTTACATAATAGTATCCAACAGAAAGATTCTTTTTATTAAGTACGGTGTTGTTTAAAGTGAACGTAAAGGCTGCGACAACACACGCACTGCGTGGAAGAACTATATTAAAAGTATCATTTGGCAGCAACAAATATTTTTTGTGATTTTTTCCCTTCCAAACAAAAAATTCCAAACACGGAATTATTGACTGATGCAACGAGCGACTGGAGTCGGCCATAACAGTTTATTCATTAGCCTTGCGCCAATGAAAACGCTTGTACGGAGCACGTGATATTTTCCTGTGACGTAGTATCCCTTTGTTTTGGCATCGCTGTAGCACGAATTGTAATTGCGGTGGTGGAGAGCTCGGCTGTTTCAAGCGTGTTTTGATTGTGTTGCGTGTCTCCAGCAAGTGTTTACTGACCTGAAACGTTCGATGAACTACTCACTACTTTCGTCGACATCGGAGCGTTTTGGTTCAAACTGGTAACCCTGTAAACCTTCATTTGTCTCTTCGTCAGAACTTGAAGTCAGGCTAGCCTCCTCGTGCGTCGCTATGTTTACATGCTTTCTGCGCTTTCTAACTCCACGAAGTAAAGAGCTCCGAAGTGATACGACGTCACTGCTCTGAGTGAGATAGCCAGCATGGCGGCAGCCGGGGAACAATAATACAACGGAGATAATTTCGTTCGTACTCGGTGCAAAAAAATCCCCAAAAATATTTGTTGCTGCTATTTCAGTATTTCAATGTAGCTCTTTCCCACAGAGTGCATGTTGCCTCAGCCTTTACGTTCACTTTAAAAATTATTAACCTTCAAACTGCATTTGCAACGATAACGGTTGGTTGTTTGAAGTTTAACGTCACACCTAACCTTATTGGTCACACGGCAACGATGACCCAAACAAACATACCCTAGCAAAACCCTAACCCTAACAAAAACCTAACCAAAACTACAAAAAAAATTGAATTCTGAAAATTAGGCTCTACAGACACTGGTGATCACAATGGTTCGTCAGAGTGCCTAATTTGTTTAGCACTTTAATCTACCTCCTGTGCCAGACAAACATGGTACAAACCATGCTGCCCTAAGCTGGAGGGCTTGCAATGATACTGGTATTTAAAGACAAATTCATTTTCAGATTTGAAAATTTAATCTTTTAAGCAGTTATCTTAGATATCAAATCTCTGGCTATAAAATGTAAATGAACAAAATGTAAAATGTGAAGACTGTAATTGTCTTTACCGTAATTTGTACATTTTCATGAAAATGGCCCTAAAATTCACAAAATTGGGTCATGGGTATAGCGTTTTGTTATGTGTAATTCATTACTTTTCTTCGTCAGTGATAATAGGATGCAATGTTCATAGTTTAATTCGTTAAACCTTAATTTTTCTCCCTCTCTCTCTCCATTTTATTTGGGTGGTTCAAAGAAAATTGAGGAAAACACAACATATTCCCAAGGTTCCAAGTTGAGAAAAGTTTCATCATATGATTCGAGCACCCTATGCCATGTATTGCTGAGATACATATTCATTTAAGGGGAACCTATCCGATATTGTTGCTACAGTTGTAACAATTGTCTTCAGCAAAGCCATGTGCACATCATTAATAAAAAAAGCTGGATATTTTGAAAATAATGACAAACATGGCGTCCTTGGTATCAATTTGATATTAAAAAAAAAGAAAAAAAGTCCAAGACATTATTCCACAAAAGTTTGTTCGCCATACCAGGGTACATATACGCACCCTGGGATAGCTTCAGGTTTACCAAAGTAACATTTGCAATTATCTCATTGTCTATAATTCACCAGAAGACCTCACCAAAGTTCATTTGCATATCAAACAAAGTGTGATATATCAGCAATCGATATTTAGTAGGAATATTGTGATGAAAAACACCAACAATTATCAGGATAAATATGGCAATGACATCTCTCTGTTCTGAAAACTTTTGATTTTTCATTTAAATCTCAGCAAATTAACAGAACAGCCTCGTTTCTGAATGCTTGTTGGGTTGCATGATGATGTTAGTCACAAGTGACAGCTCTGTCATCCACTTTATGATGATGAGTGGGATACATTCTTTCATAACCAACAATCGGCTGTTAATTCAATTGTTTTTTAATGTAGATATGGATAATATTTTCATCCAAACAAATTTTCAAGCATAACTTTTGAATATGTTGACCACAGGCATATCGTGACATCTTGCTGTGAAAGATCTCTGCCATTTTAGATTAGCCTTGATAAAGTCTGTTTTAAAATGAGACACAGCTTTTACAAATGTGCGTTTTTTGGGGGGGGTGTCTGGACGGACGTATTATTGAGCCCATAGGTTGACCTATCCACGTAGTTGTCTCAAACTCTGTGGCCTATCTTGTTTAGACGAATTGTGATGATGTAGTACGCACTCCTATATCTTGGGAGGGTATTTTAAAGCGTGCAAATCTGCCTTCACCATCTTTGCTGCTTGTTTTTACGCAGGCCTGTGCTAGCGGCCTTGATTTTTAGACTTATATCAATGTTTTAGTCCGTTTTGTGTAGGTTATGGCACCTAGAAATACAAGAGCCAACCCAACAAATGATAGTACTAACGCAGAGATGGCTAGTGGCAGCAGTTTTGATGCGAAGGTTTGGAAGTGCGAAATTTGAATTGTCGACCATAACGATGGCCGCGTTATTAGACCATGGGTTTGAATCGGACAAAAGTTAGTATCTCGAAACTTACCCCGGAGATGATTGACTCAATATTCTCAGATTTGTTGTTGGAACAAAGACTCGTATTGCGGGAAGCCGTGCAGGATCTCGCACCCGTTTAACAATGTTCGAGTGCCTATGTACATTAACAAAATGGTGGCCCGTCGTCATCTCGATAGAGTTCGACTGCATCTTCCACACAGACCGGGTTAACTGATGACCTTCTGAGCATTTTAAATAATATAGGTCGAGGGAATACAGGAGCCGGTTTGCCTCCATGGCCGACTACAACAGAGACTCTCCCTAACTCAGAGGCAGGCGGTATGTACGAGCTTAGTCGGCTTACAGCTGGTCAAACTGGCGAGCATTTACACATAAAAGTGAGGGAAGTATGTGATTATGTATCAACTGCACAAAATGAGAATATGGACAGATCTGGCACTTCTTTTACCCTAGGCCCTATGGAGTTCAAAGTCAAAGACTCGAAAATTCCTTATAATAAACTCACCCAGGCGCAATATTTTGAAGGCGCTTCAAAAATTCTTCAAGAGATGATCCTGATCGTGGTTGTACAATATTTATACTATTTGATAAAAAATCGCAACTTTTAGTCAAATGTTTGAGTGGCAATCCATAATGAACTATGACCAACAGTATAGGCGGCGCCAATCAGAGGGAAAATCCATAATGGGGGGTGGATCACCCTTTTCTTATGCAAGCCTGGCTGCGTCAGAAGACCATGTCGTTTAGTTTTGGTACTCCTCTGGCTTACAACACTCGTTCAAAGCTCGATCCTCAGTCATCACTGCCCATCTGTGAGCGATTTAATAGCAGGAATGGCTGTACACTACGTGTTTGTTCTTATGCCCATGTGTGCATGACCTGCTTCTCGCCGAAGCATACGGAGATCAACCATCGCAATTGGCCTGCAGCGGGGAACTCGGATTAAAAAAATGACAAAACGCCCCAGCGTCTGCTTCATTAAGAGACAAAATTGATGTGTGGGAAAGGGATCTTGAAGACGATCCCGACAAGGATTTTCTTCTAAATGGATTAGATATGGTTTTTCCATTGTTGATGATACAGAATGCATTCCTGAACCCGTTGTAGTCCAGAATTCTATAAGTGCAAAGTTATGTAGTGATAAAGTTGAAAGCCAGATCTCGACAGAAATATTAGAAGGGAATTATACTGTGGTAGCTAAGCCCATAGGTTCACCTATCCACGTAGTTCTCTCAAACTCTGTGGCCTATCATGGAAGCTGTTTCTGTCTTGTTTAGACAAACTGTGATGATGTAGTATACACTCCTATATCTTGGGAGGGTATTTTAAAGCGTGCAAATCTGCCTTCGCCATCTTTGCCGCTTGTTTTTACGCAGGTCTGTGCTAGCGGCCTTGATTTTTGGACCGTCCACCTCACCCCATTTTTTTTATAACTGTCAGTCTTTCTTTTGACATTAAGCCTGAGGGTATATGAATATTTACATGTAATCGTATACTATAGTGTCATATTCAATTAATCTGTTTTAATGCATTCTTGCCTGATTGAACTAATTCGTAAGCTGATGTGCAGTAACCATGGCAACGGTTTGCGGTACATGATATGTGGGTCATTGTATATATGTAGTGATAATTGATACTTGCTGTATTTACAATGTACCCATGCACTTATTAGGCTGCTATGTAATTGACTCGATATTGGACTTGCATGCCCCCTGCTGTGACATCCGCCTATAACATGCGCTTTTAGTTAGATTAATTGACAAATTTTTTAATGGCAATAAAAATTTATCTGTGTTGGTGTTTTAATTTACTTTGTTGCATTCTTCTATTATTGCACATATTGATGATTCCACCCTCTCCCCCCCCCCCCCATACAACACACCAGTGACAGTTGTCCAACAAGACAAACTATACAAAATTTATATTATTATTATATTTATATTAATTTATTAAATGAATGACAAGAATGTCCCTGACTTCTTTGCTCAAAACTATTTTTTTTTTGCTACAGAGTAAGTGGAGGATTTTGTTATATTTATTGCCCCCTCCTCCCTGCTTTTTTAACTGTTATGTTCAAAGCCTACAATGTAAACTAACAAATCCAATTGGAGTGACCTACTGTTATGAAGATGTTATCTCCAAAATTCTCAGTCAGATGGAGTGGTGAACAGATACGGTAATTCCCCTAATAATTCAATCACAGGAAGTTCACTTTTCAACTCTGTTATTCAAACACGGAGAAAAAGTAACATTCCCATCCTTCATTCAAATTGAAGAAACGTCATATAATGACAAAATGGGGCACTTTATAGCTGGTGCCATCAAGAATATTTACAAATAAAAGCCATTTTTGCTGCACTTCCGGTGATTGAATTATTAGAGGAATTACCGTAATGGGTTTCAAAAATATATAAGAAGAAAACAGAGAGACATTACTAAACACAATACAAATCAAGAAATGATCACAACAAGGGCTGAGCACAACTCAAGACAACTCTTCAGTAACTCATATTTTGCACTCTCTCTGAAAATCAATGGTAAAAACAAACACATTTAGCATGAGGATGATCATAATTATCTCAAATCCACCAGTTCACAAAAAGCAGTATTGTGTTTGGTTGCTTGAGTGAAAATGTCAGTGCTCAGTTGGTGAAGATGAGCCCAGAGAGTATGCTCCACAGAGGAAAGGTAGCATTCTCCACACAGAGGTACATGTCTTACCTGCAGGAATTCTCCCATATCTACTTGAGCATTTTTGTTCAGATCCACCTCATTGAGAATGTCGTGTAGCTGGTCCTCTGATACCTTTTCTCCGATTTTCTAGAAGTATACAATGTATCCAATACAATTATTCCAACAGGCATGACAGGAGCATACACTGCACGTACAATGAAGCTGTTAGTTTCCATGTAGCAGCATAAGTAATGTATGTAAAATACTGATAAGATATAATTGTACTTGAGAAAGCATGGCATCCGAGAGAGCGCAATATTGCACCAATAATTTGCAACATTGTTGGGTGTTCATCATGTCACTGAACATCCGAGATCAATTCGCACATACCAAGTCAGCCATGGTGTAAATGAATGTCTATCACAAACCTAGTCATGCTATTGGTTGTAAACTTCTTAATTACATGACTTGGTAATTACATCCATTACAAATACCTACATGTACATGTAGATAATATCCATGATCTTGATAATGAACTACGGTACTTTTGCATACGGGTACCTTATCTCCTACTTGACTAGCCAGGTGTGAATGAGAGAGAGAGAGAATTAAGGTTTTACATCGCATTCAGCAATATTTCAAATATATAGCGAGATACACACTGAAGCTCTATAACATCCCCTTATCGGCTGAAGTTGATCAGCAAAGCTCATTGATGATCGGATTAGCTGGAACCAAATAGGATTTGCGATAACCATTTTCAGGTTTTCAGAAGTTATTGTCCAGAAACAAAATTTTAACTTGGCCCACAGGTGACATCACCTATAAGTGGATCGGCATGAAAAACAATCCCAAGCTAGATCTTGGGGCAAGATACCCACATACCAAATTCAGGGTTCGTACACCTTGGCCATTGTAAATTTCCAGGCCATTTCCAGGCCACAGATTCACATTTCCAGGCCATTACCAGCTGGGAAAATACTATCCTAGCACTTTAGGCCGGGGTCCATGGGCCGCCTAGTCCTAGATGGCTGGAGAAGCATTCTAAGTGATTTCTGGGAAATAAAACTCTAGATTGTCATCTAAATTCAAAGCACTATTTTATGTTGATTTTTCTCTTGTAATCAAATATTTTCAGTACATAATTCAGATTACTGGACAAAGAGTTCCATCCATCACAGCAAGCACCGATAGCTTATTAAAAGTGTGCGACAAATGGATTTAATTCCATTTAATTAAACAGAAGCCTAAATAAAGCCATTAATCTTACAAATATGTATCAGAATAACACGATCTGAAAATCATATTTTATGGTTCAAAATTTTGTTAAATGCTGGAAATTGAGATGAATCTGGAGAACTCCAATCACTAGTACAATGTACATTTGAAATAATATGCTTGACATATTTAAATTAATTTATGCAGTGTTTGGCACCACAAGATATATATATACATCTATTCAGGGGAGGTAACTAAATTATGGGATAGCTATATATCAGGAATACTGACAACGGTAGACTGGCAGGATTGTGCTGCACCACACAGCATTATACGGCCATGAACTTGCACTTATAAAATAAACTTGAAGACTATTTTTTTTTTCAAGGCCATCAGGTAAAATTTCAAGGTCATTTTGTTGATTTTCAAGGCTTTCCAGGCCTGGAATTGGGACTGGCTAAATTCCATGCTTTTCAAGGCTTTCCAGGCCCCGTACAAACCCTGCAAATTTGAAAAGAATTCGTTCACTTTTTCAAAAGTTATTATCCGAAAACAAAATATTAACTTGGCTCCCAAGTGGCGGTTGGCGTGAAATACAATCCCAAGTGAGATATTGAGTGTGGTACCCACATACGAAATTTGAAAAGAATCCGTTCAGTTTTTCAAGAGTTATTGTCTGGAAACGAAGTCGGATGCACACACAGACGCACACACACTTACAGATGGACCTCAATACTATAGTCCCTCTTTAGCCCTACAGACTTTGGGGGGGGGGGGAAAAAAATAAAAAATTCAGCTTTCATTCCTCGCCATTTTTTCGAGTAGGACAGCCAGACGTAATGTCATCATGCTCGATACCATCACAGAAAATTTTGGAGGTGGGCAAGCAGACTGGCCCAGTTTTTTTCTTATTAAAATTTGGAAAGGTATTTTTGATGTTTTTGAGACTTTAATATTACAGAAACATTTTAAACATAGCAAACAATTTCTGGTCCGGTCAGGTACAATGCATGGCCAATCACTGTTTGTCGGTCCAGTCAGGTACATTGGTCAATCACTGTTCATCGGTCCAGTCAGGTACATTAGTTAATCACTGTTCATCGGTCCAGTCAGGTACATTGGTCAATCACTGTTCATCGGTCCAGTCAGGTACATTAGTTAATCACTGTTCATCGGTCCAGTCAGGTACAATGGTCAATCACTGTTCGTCAGTCCAGTCAGGTACATTAGTTAATCACTGTTCATCGGTCCAGTCAGGTACATTAGTTAATCACTGTTCATCGGTCCAGTCAGGTACAATGGTCAATCACTGTTCATCGGTCCAGTCAGGTACAATGGTCAATCACTGTTCGTCGGTCCAGTCAGGTACAATGGCCAATCACTGTTTGTCGGTCCAGTCAGGTACAATGGTCAATCACTGTTCATCGGTCCAGTCAGGTACAATGGTCAATCACTGTTCATCGGTCCAGTCAGGTACAATGGTCAATCACTGTTCATCAATCCAGTCAGGTACAATGGTCAATCACTGTTCATCGGTCCAGTCAGGTACAATGGCCAATCACTGTTCGTCGGTCCAGTCAGGTACAATGGTCAATCACTGTTCATCGGTCCAGTCAGGTACAATGGTCAATCACTGTTCGTCGGTCCAGTCAGGTACAATGGCCAATCACTGTTTGTCGGTCCAGTCAGGTACATTGGTCAATCACTGTTCATCGGTCCAGTCAGGTACAATGGCCAATCACTGTTCGTCGTTCCAGTCAGGTACAATGGCCAATCACTGTTCGACGTTCCAGTCAGGTACAATGGCCATTCACTGTTCGTCGGTCCAGTCAGGTACAATGGCCAATCACTGTTTGTCGGTCCAGTCAGGTACATTGGTCAATCACTGTTCATCGGTCCAGTCAGGTACATTAGTTAATCACTGTTCATCGGTCCAGTCAGGAACAATGGCCAATCACTGTTTGTCGGTCCAGTCAGGTACAATGGCCAATCACTGTTCGTCGTTCCAGTCAGGTACAATGGCCAATCACTGTTCGTCGTTCCAGTCAGGTACAATGGCCAATCACTGTTTGTCGGTCCAGTCAGGTACATTGGACAATCACTGTTCATCGGTCCAGTCAGGTACATTAGTTAATCACGTTCATCGGTCCAGTCAGGTACAATGGCCAATCACTGTTTGTCGGTCCAGTCAGGTACATTGATCAATCACTGTTCATCGGTCCAGTCAGGTACATTAGTTAATCACTGTTCATCGGTCCAGTCAGGTACAATGGCCAATCACTGTTTGTCGGTCCAGTCAGGTACATTGGTCAATCACTGTTCATCGGTCCAGTCAGGTACATTAGTTAATCACTGTTCATCGGTCCAGTCAGGTACAATGGCCAATCACTGTTTGTCGGTCCAGTCAGGTACATTGGTCAATCACTGTTCTTCAGTCCAGTCAGGTACAATGGTCAATCACTGTTCGTCGTTCCAGTCAGGTACAATGGCCAATCACTGTTCGTCGTTCCAGTCAGGTGCAATGGCCAATCACTGTTCGTCGTTCCAGTCAGGTACAATGGCCAATCACTGTTTGTCGGTCCAGTCAGGTACAATGGCCAATCACTGTTTGTCGGTCCAGTCAGGTACATTGGTCAATCACTGTTCATCGGTCCAGTCAGGTACATTAGTTAATCACTGTTCATCGGTCCAGTCAGGTACAATGGCCAATCACTGTTCGTCGTTCCAGTCAGGTACAATGGCCAATCACTGTTCGTCGTTCCAGTCAGGTACAATGGCCAATCACTGTTTGTCGGTCCAGTCAGGTACATTGGCCAATCACTGTTCATCGGTCCAGTCAGGTACATTAGTTAATCACTGTTCATCGGTCCAGTCAGGTACAATGGTCAATCACTGTTCGTCGGTCCAGTCAGGTACATTCGTCAATCACTGTTCATCGATCCAGTCAGGTAGAATGGCCAATCACTGTTCGTTGATCCAGTCATGTACAATGGTCAATCACTGTTCATCGGTCCAGTCAGGTACAATGGCCAATCACTGTTCATCGGTCCAGTCAGGTACAATGGCCAATCACTGTTCATCGGTCCAGTCAGGTACAATGGCCAATCACTGTTCATCAGAAGTAAAGTCCTGATTTTAATCTTCAACCCAAATAATTCAGCGAGGTATACAGCGGTTAACTATGTAGCAAACTAGGTATGCTAAGATTTCAAACTCTGCTATTTCTCCTAACAAACTATTGAGTCTTCAAATATATTGCTAGATTCTTATTTCCAGATTCTACACGACAACTTTAAAAAAATTATTACCTTGAAATATTTCCGTAGGTCATTGACCGTGATATAACCTTTCTTGTCTCCATCCAATGACTGGAATCTCTTGACGTACATGTTAATTTCATCCTTGGTGAAGTTAATGGGAACATTCTGTGAGGCACTCTTCAGATCCAGTCCCATCTCACGACGGAGAAATCTCTTACAATGATCAATCTCCTCCTGATCAATTCAATAAAGTTAATATTAATTATTACTCATTTTGCTATAAATAAATATAGGAGATAAGATGAAGATATGTTATGTCTGAGACCGATACTGATAATTCTATTAGAGGAACAGAGTTAGCGATGAGGACTGGGCATATACGGCAACGATTTGGTGTAAGACTCACGAAATATAATTCACAAAGGATCTGCTGCAAGTTGTATTGTCAGTCTTTTGTCCAGGATATTACCTTTTCAATGGGAGGTCTTACACCAAAGCCTTGCCATATTAATGGTAACCAATATACTGGTTATCATGATATTTGACATGTTTGAGGTGATAACCAGACATGTTGTTGCAGTCAACCTGCTGGCAATTAACCCTGTACATCTGGACATATTTGTTATCATCCCTGTAAATGGGTCCTTGGATCTGTAGGGGTTGAGGTTAAAAAAAAAAGAAAAGAAAAATAAATTTAAATACGAAGCTGCGCATCAGAAAACCCCTCGGCTCTGGGCGCCAGCCATTCATAATGTATTCAATTTAAAACAAGACTTCAGGAACACCAAGCAGTCAAGTAACAAATATACAGATTATGAAAAATTTTGCCATTAGAAATGGCCTCAAACTTTTCCGTCCAATCAGAGAAACCGGTATTCATTATATAAGTCTGTTGATGCATCGACAATGTATACCAAATTTTACATCGAACATTTGAAAATTATCTGAGATAGAGATCCCTAATGATTTCGCATAAATTAAAGATGGCCGCCCATCCTTCCCACCGCTCAGAGAAACTGATGTGGTTATTCATTGCAAGTCTCTTGATACATAGATTCTGTATACCAAATTTCATATAGAACACTGAAATGGTATCAAAGATAAACATCATTAAAGATTTTGCATAAATTAAAGATGGCCACCAAGGTTTCCGCCCAAGCAGAAAAACCAGAATTGTCTATTGATACATCGATGATGTATACCAAATTTTACATTGAGCACTTGAACCGTATCAGAGATACAGATCATTAATGATTTCGCATAAATTAAAGATGGCCGCCCATCCTTCCCGCCACTCAGAGGAACCGATGTGGTTATTCATTGCAAGTCTCTTGATACATCGATGCTGGATATCAAGTTTCATATAGAACACTGAAATGGTATCAAAGATATATATCATTGAAGATTTTGCATAAATTAAAGATGGCCGCTATTCATTGCAAGTCTCTTGATACATCGATGCTGGATATCAAGTTTCATATAGAACACTGAAATGGTATCAAAGATATATATCATTGAAGATTTTGCATAAATTAAAGATGGCCGCCAAGGTTCCGCCCAATCAGAAACGCCAGAACTGTCATTTATCGTAAGTCTATTGATGCTTCGATGATATATACCAAATTTTACATCGAGCACTCGAACAGTATCAGAGATAGAGATCATTAATGATTTTGCATAAATTAAAGATGGCCGCCCATCCTTCCCGCCACTCAGAGGAACTGATGTGGCTATACATTGCAGATCTCTTGATACATCGATGCTGTATACCAAGTTTCGTATAGAACACTTGAATAGTATCAGAGATATATTTCATTGAAGATTTTGCATAAATTAAAGATGGCCGCCAAGGTTTTCACCGAATCAGGGAAACTGGTTTGGTCATTCTTTTGAAGTTTCTTGATGCATCGATGATCTATACCAAGTTTCACACTGAACAGAGAAATGGTACCTAAGATGAACAAGATTAATGATTTCGCATAAATTAAATATGGCCGCCAAAGTCTCCAACCAATCAGGTCCAGATTCAATAGGGTTCTGGGTCATGAGCATATGGATGTGCAGTGCAAGTTTGGGGTGCCTAGGGTAAGTCGTTCTAAAGATATCTTGGTAACAAGAAAGCTGTGATGGTTTCGCATAAATTAAAGATGGCCGCCAAAGTTTCTAACCAATCAGGTCCAGATTCAATAGGGTTCTGGGTCACAAGCATACGGATGTGTACTGCAAGTTTGGTGTGCCTAGGGTAAGTCGTTCTGAAGATATCTTGGTAACGAGAAAGGTGTGACGGACAGACGGACAGACGGACAGACGGACGGACGGACAGACGGACAGACGGACATGACGACGACAATACCCTTCGGCCAAATTTTGGCCGAGGGGTAAAAACCCAAACGAAAAGTTACCACTCATTTACAGCCCATAAAGGAAGCACATTTACCAAACCAGACAATATTTTGGGTGAACACATTTATTGGAACGAGAATTACTACTAAAAGATATGTTGCGGAACATCATTTCATTTTTCCTCAATTGGAGGGGTGATCAGAGTCGGGTGATAAAAATTTGATGTTGAATTTTTTTTTGGAGGGTGGGGGGAGATTTAATGTTAATAATGAGAATTTCCTTTTAATGTCAGACCTATTTACGGCTCGCATACAGTTAGTTGTGTTGGGATTGGTGAAGAAATTGTTATGTGATGGCTGCCGTTGAGCATCATGTAAAATGATGTTAAGCTTACAGAACATATGGGTGGGGTGAGGCATTTGGGAGTTAGCAGGTGGGACTACAGCCCCAGAGAAAATGGATGTTCCCATCAGTGTACAATGATGTGAGCTTTCAGAAAATATGAGGTTATGAGGTGCAGCAAGGCTTAGTTCGGGAGATAGAGGGTGGGGCTCCGTTCCCTGTGGGTGAAGACTACCCCCCAGGAGTAATGTATGTGTCCCACAAGTGTAAAATGATATAAGCTTGCAGAATATCTAGTTTATGAGGGACAGCGAGGCTTAGTTCGGGACATAGAGGGTGGGTCTTAGTTCCCTGGGGGTTGGAACTATGTACTCACCAGGGGTAATGGACATATCCCATAATTGTACCCTGATATAAGCTTTCAGATTGTATGAGGTTATGGAGTGAGGCAAGACTTAGTTTGGAAGACACATGATGGTGCTCACTTCCCGTGTGGACTACTGCCCTCGCTCCTTAGGGGTACTGGATGGGTCCCATAAGTATGTTTAGCAAGCCTAGAAACTTTTAGCCCACCCAGAGTGGATAAACACTTTAATCATTCCAGAGAAAATCTTTAACTGGCCCAACTTTAAGCAGAAAAAGTTTAACTGGACAGACACATAATGCAACAGAAAAATGACCATTGTATTACATAGACTCTCATAGCTATACATGTGAACCAAAATAAAATATTTAACTCATTTAAGGATTGACTGTGACTTTTTTTACGTTCATTGGGGTATGAACTTAAAAACCGCTGTGCAAACTTTGTATGATCCGCGTACTGTGATTTTTTTTACGTTCATTGGGGTATGAACTTAAAAACCGCTGTGCAAACTGTATGATTCCGCGTAGCGGATCATACAAAGTTTGCACAGCGGTTTTTAAGTTCATACCCCAATGAACGTAAAAAAAATCACAGTCAATCCTTATACTTAAATTAATCAAGCAAAACTAATTCAATAACAGAAGAAATTGAATGTGAAACGAATGAATTCTTCGGTTTAATTCTTGTAACAGTACGAAACATTGCGCGTATAAATACAGTCAACAAAGTTCGTAACTCCTAGCAACGTCTCCGTGCACGCGCACCTCACTCGGTCGGCCTAGTTTTCAAAGAGTTTTCACTTTGACAGTTTGTTGCACATTGTGTATGGAACCATTTGAGGGAAACTTCTCAGTCAGGGATAATTATTTAGGTCAGGAAAACTGAAACACACAAGAAATTTTGCGAAGGAAGAATGAGATATGAAACACAGGAAGGAAGCAATCAGAGATTGCTCAATTGTATGCCCCCCCTTCCACTTTAATCCGACACTGCCCCGCCATTGTTCTGTTCTTTATTGGTTGGTGGAGGCCTAATTTGGATAATTATAAAAATTCTGTTTCAGTCACTTTTTTGCCATGTCTCATATAATACATATTCCAAATATCAAGCAACAAGTGATAATACGATGCTTCGATGCAAGATGGTCGCCAGGGCTTTCGCCAAATCCGAAAATGTGACCTGGTTATGAGACCTACATTCCTTGGGAGTATATTGTGGTGAAATTATGAAGCGATCAGTGAATTTTGTACCCAATTCACTGTTTTTGGGGCAATTTCATACTTCAGGACCTATGTTGTCTGCTTTGGAATGTAGAACAACATATAATATAGCCATTTTCCTGGTTCAAATCAGTTATGGACTGAGATCCAGCGTGGACAAATAAATATATCCCATTCACTTAGGTTTAAACAAAGGGCCATAACTCTTGAAAATATAACCGAAAACAGAGAAACTTCACGCTACACACCTATGGGTCACTGACCACATATCATGCGTATTTCATCCAGCCCTACAAATCCCAATTCACAAAGATTTGAAAAAAAAGGGCCATAACTCTTGAAAATATAGGCGAAATGTGGAGAAACTTCACGCTGCACAACTACAGGGCACTGATCACATATCCTGCAAATTTCATAATTGTTCATACAATATTCACCGAGATCCAGCCCGGACAAGTTTCAATTCACAAAGATTTGAAGAAAAAAGGGCCATAACTCTTGAAAATATATGCGAAACGCGGAGAAACTTCACGCTGCACAACTACAGGGCACTGATCACATATCCTGCAAATTTCATAATTGTTCATACAATATTCACCGAGATCCAGCCCGGACAAGTTCCAATTCACAAAGATTTGAAGAAAAAAGGGCCATAACTCTTGAAAATATATGCGAAACGCGGAGAAAATTCACGCTGCACAACTACAGGGCACTGACCACATCCTGCAAATTTCATAATTGTCCATACAATAT
>JAVTVY010054085.1:0-29337 GCA_036873755.1 Hanleya hanleyi
GGTTATATCGACATTCACCTTCTAGTATAGTGATCACCGTCATCAAACTGGCAAGGTTATACCGACATTCACCTTCTAGTATAGTGATTACCGTCATCAAACTGGCAAGGTTATACCGACATTCACCTTCTAGTATAGTGATTACCGTCATCAAACTGACAAGGTTATATCGACATTCACATTCTAGTATAGTGATCACCGTCATCAAACTGGCAAGGTTATACCAACATTCACCTATTGTATAGTGATTACCGTCATCAAACTGGCAAGGTTATACCGACATTCACCTTCCAGTATAGTGATCACCGTCATCAAACTGGCAAGGTTATACCGACATTCACCTTCTAGTATAGTGATTACCGTCATCAAACCGACAAGGTTATATCGACATTCACCTTCTAGTATAATGATTACCGTCATCAAACCGACTAGGATATACCGACATTCACCTTCTAATATAGTGATAACCGTCATCAAACCGACAAGGGTATACCGATATTCACCTTCTAGTATAGTGATTACCGTCATCAAACTGGCAAGGTTATACCGACATACACCTTTTGTATAGTGATTACAGTCATTAAACTGGCAAGGATATACCGACATTCACCTACTAGAATATTGATCACCGTCATCAAACTGGCAAGGTTATATCGACATTCACCTTTCTAGTACAGTGATCACCGTCATCAAACTGGCAAGGTTATACCGACATTCACCTTCTAGTATATTGATCACCGTCATCAAACTGGCATGGTTATACCGACATTCACCTTCTAGTATAGTGATTACCGTCATCAAAATGGTGAGGTTATACCGACATTCGCCTTTCGTATAGTGATTACCGTCATCAAATTGACAAGGGTATACCGATATTCACCTTCTAGTATAGTGATTACCGTCATCAAACTGGCAAGGTTATACCGACATTCACCTGTTGTATAGTGATTACCGTCATCAAACTAACAAGGTTATACCGACATTCACCTTCTAGTATAGTGATTACCGTCATCAAACTGGCAAGGTTATATCGACATTCACCTTCTAGTATAGTGATTACCGTCATCAAACTGGCAAGGTTAAGGTGACATTCACCTTCTAGTGTAGTGATTACCGTCATCAAGCCGACAAGGTTAAAGCGTGATTTTGATTCAATGTCTCACAGGAAAATAGTTTATCGCTTTTAGAAAACAGATTATCATATACCTATCTGCCAAAGGCATCTAATACAGTGCCATCTGATAATTTTCTGTATCTTGCTGGTTTGATTTTGTGTATAGCCGGTGACCTTAATATAGCGCAGTGCACTTTGCAGGGGAAACCCCGGAACTAACTTGGAAATGCAACTGTAGTGTTACAACAACCATCGAAGTAAAAAGCAAATAAACAATATTTAAAAAATTTAAAATAAATCAAAAAATTTCAATAATGTATTTATAACAACCTAATAGTTTAACAGTATTTTTATCGGTGCTGTCTCTGGATGTGTGTCGTCTGCTTCTTGCAGTTCGTTTACCGTACTGAATTTTATGTTCACTCACTCGTCACTGTCATCTTACGAACACAAATAATCCGAATCTACGCATCAACATTGTGCCTGGATGTATATCTTCTAAATAATTCATTTCATCGTATTTTAGTATCATGTTTGTTCCGCTAAAACCTAAATTTGCCAGAAAATTTCACCATGAATGGTCTTAAACAAAATGACTTCTATGAATCCCTGATGGTACAAGTGTCAACCCCTCGGCCACAACAGTCTACGCTTGATCACGGAAACGATGGCAGAAAGGGCAGGTTTCTCGGGCGGTAAGACGAATCACAGTGCTCGCAAATCCACTGCAACTCGCCGGTGTTGCTCCAACTATCATTATGCAGCTGACGGAGCATGAAAATGTCGCCAGCATTAATCGGTACGCGGTGACTTCCAATGAAATGCAGCAGCAGATGAGCGGAATAATCGCCAACTTATCGTCTACAAGTACATCCATTCCAGACATCGCTGACCAGTACTCTACGAAAGCCGAGAGGGTTCTTCAGAGTTTTACTTTTTGACTTCCGACTTCTGAATTCCGACTTCTGACTTCAGTCTAAGGATCTTTTTGCTTTTATAATGCATTACATCTAAGATTATGAAACATGGAATAACAGAATACCATTATTATGATACCATGTGCTTGAAAAACTCATTACATGTACTTTTCATGATCAGATAACCATTGAAGTTTATCTTGAGTTATGTTCTGTTTATTAAAATGCGATAACTTCTAATATAAATCGAAATGCCTTAGTATGTCACAATTCAAAGGCGCCTCAATTACATAATATAATTGCACAATTTGATACCGGTACATTACGAATAATCACATTTAATGCGCCCTTTCAACATTAATCGTTGGGCAATGATGTCTTGTCTCAGTGACGGCAACAAGTGCACAGCATGTTGGCCACCGCGTGAGCTCCGGTTCGTTCATCGAGCGGAAATTTCATCTATTGATACCTGGTGTAAATATGATAATATCGATCAATACAACAAAGAACCAATAAACTTTTTTTTATGATAAGTTTGGCAACTTCAGGTGGAAAATGTACCAGTTATTATCGATTAATGGGTTAACCCTATCTGGCATGGGCTTTTTGGGATCTGTCCAGGGGTCAAATTTAAAAGAAAATGTGGAAAATGCGACTCAGTTGCATCAAATATTTGCACAATTCTGTTCAACTGATCATAATTACTTCAAAAACATTATCGACTAATATAGTATGATAATTTACGCATCAATGCGACAAGGGGCAGTCAATATATTTATAGATTATTCAAATATTATGTACGATTTTCTGATTTCCTAGATTCTTGGACACCAAAAAAACTAAGCCTAATTTTGTCAAGCCCAATCATATCATATTAAAGATTGTACCATTACTCCCAAATATATAAATAAATAATATAAAAACTCTGAAGTCGGAAGTCAGAAGTCGGAAGTCGGAAGTCAGAAGTCAGAAGTCGAAAGTCGGAAGTCAGAAGTCGGAAGTTAGAAGTCGGAAGTCAGAAGTCGAAAGTCAAAATCCAAAAAATAAACTTCAATGGTTATCTGATTATTAAAAGTACATGCAATCAGCTTTTCACGAAAGCCGAGAGGGTTCTTCAGAGTTTTACTTTTTGACTTCCGACTTCTGACTTCTGATTTCCGACTTCCGACTTCTGACTTCCGACTCCTGGCTCCCGACTTCAGAGTTTTGGACATTCATTCACCCCCAATCTGATTAAAACTCAGACTTAATAAACCGCTCCTCTTTCGGACATGTCGCTGATTAAGCGACATGTCCGAAAGAGGAGCGGTTTATTAAGTCTGAGTTTTAATCAGATTGATTCACCCCTTGCAACTTTACCTTTACATATATTATAATAATACCTATAATTCTATCTGTGACTTTTTGCTTTGGTCTTTCTGGTTATAGGTCCAGTTTTAGGCCACGGTTAGAGAGACATTAGGTTTGAAGTTTAAATCTGCTAATGATGTAATTTATTGCAAATGGTATTTGATGAAGTCATCAAATGAACTCAAGATAATGGCTAGATTATACTGGAATTGTCACAAAGCGATAAGTCTAATGTCTTTTTTTGTAATATTGCTTATTTACAGCATCATGAAAACTAGTTCTAAAAAGTTATAAGAATTTAAAGAAATACGGTCCTCATGACATATCAACAGATTATAAAGGACTTTATTTTGGAAACTGCACGGATTATGATATCTTATTAACAAATATGAAGTAACAAAGGAGTACTCGTGCGATTCATATTTATTAAAAATTCATTTCAACTAACACACATCCTTACACAAGTTAATGGAAAGGTATCAAAATCAAAAATATTCGTATTTGTCTGTCTAATAAACTCACCAATAGCTTATTTGCATATCAAATTTTTTCCAGTTCCAGAAAGCTTCTCATCAACCAGGAGAAATGTATATTTATATATTTATTTATAATATTTCGGAAGTAATTATGATCAGTTGAATAGAATTGTGCTATTATATTATGTAATTGAGGCGCCTTTGACTTGTGACATACGGTATTTCGATTTACATTAGAAGTTATCGCATTTTAATAATCAAAACATAATTGCAGATAAACTTCAATGGTTATCTGATTATTAAAAGTACATGCAATCAGTTTTTCAAGCACAAGATTCCATAATAATGGTATTCTGTCATTCCATGTTTCATAATTTAAGATGTAATGCATTATAAAAGCAAAACAATCCTAAGACTGAAGTCAGAAGTCGGAAGTCGGAAGTCAGAAGTCGGAAGTCAGAAGTCGGAAAAAAGTAAAACTCTGAAGAACCCTCTCGGCTTTCGTAGCTTTTCAAGCACACGATGCCATAATAATGTTATTCCATGTTTCATAATTTAAGATGTAATGCATTAAAAACAAAAACAAATCCTAAGTCTGAAGTCAGAAGTCGGAAGTCAGAAGTCGGAAGTCAGAAGCCAAAAAGTAAAACTCTGAAGAACCCTCTCTGCTTTCGTAGTACTCCCATGAGACATCCACTTCCAATACTGGCACATTATTATCACAGTCACTATCAATTGTCACTCCCCAACGTCAGCCTTCCACGGTTCGTGATTTGCGCCTGTTCAACCAGTTCACTCAACAAACTCTTTCATCTTCTAACTCTCGGACCACAGATGGCGTCTTTCACGGCGCAACACTCAATAATTGTACCTTAAATATAACGGTGCGGTAGTCTTCTGATTGACAAAAACACTTCTTTGGTCCTTTGTTTAAAGTAAATACTGACCATCCTCTCCCAAAAACAAGAACCGTTTTGCCTTCGAATTTGCCGGTCACGTGAACATTCTCGGATTCTTCTCGCGGAGTGAGATATGTAGAAACAGTATATGTGAAGTGACTGAAGAAAACCAGAAAATGTATTGATATGTTTCATTGGAATTATGTTGTATATTCAGACTTAAAATATACAATTTTTGATTATATATTTTATTTCAATGTTTAACAACGGCTTTGTTCCTAAACCTTTGTTCTTATCTCGAACTATATTAAGCGGATATCTTTTTCGTATCGTATATTATTTTATTGAATTTAGAGGTAAATTATTAAATTTAGAGGTTGTCTGAGGTTGGCTTGTAGGCCTACTGTGGTATCAGCCTCGCCCTGCGGGAGCTCCGCTGATACCACAGTCCAACCTCAGACAAATCGATGTTGATACAACGTCGCGGACCACACACTATCATGATAATCTCTGTGTATTCAAACTACTAGTTTATGACAAATAAAGAGGCCTGAAAATTTGCCATAATAGTTTTGCCCTGCAGTATGGTCATCAATACAATCAGCGATTCTCTTTTATCTTCACCAGATATTCATGATCACAGAAGATGGCAAGTGGAGAGGACCAAGGAGTAATTGAAAAGAAAAGCATTTCTGACCTAGTCACCTGTCCGTTATGTCTGGAGTACTTTCAAAATCCCAAACTTCTTCCTTGTGGCCATTCAGTATGCCGTGATTGTCTTCAAATATACATCGAAAAAACAGTAGATCAGGGGGCATTTCTGTGTCCAATGTGCCGTAGTTCTATAACGGTGCCTAATGATGGTGTGGATGGCTTAACGCACAGCTTCTTGATTGTGCGGCTCCAGGACGAGTACAACAAAGTTCCAGTAAACAGGTCATGTGACCCTTGTAATCACGACAACGTTAATTCTCCAGCCAGGTCAAAATGTGTTGAATGCTGCGAGTATTTGTGTGAGGATTGTGCTAAAGCGCACAGAAAGGCCAGTTTTTCTAGAAACCATCATGTCGTACCATTAGGCCAAACTGTCGTTGCAGACACCGAAACGGAGAAAATATGCAACTTAACTAGCATTAAATGTCACAATCACCGGGATGAAATCGTACGTTACTTTTGTCTTCCTTGTCAGATGTTGATCTGTCGAGATTGTAAAGCTTTGGATCACACAGATCACAAGGCGGTCACATTTCAACAGGCGATCAAAGGAAAACGAGAGGATTTTAGGATTGACATTTCGGCCTTACAATCCAAACAACGAGAACTTTCGTCGACGGTGCAACAGATTTCTCGAAATATCACGACGTTAGTCGGAGAGAAGACAACGCTGATTAATCATATCAATGAAGAACGAGACAAACTTATTTCTTTAATAAACCAAACAGCAGATATGGCGATCGACGACGCTGAAATGGTTATGTCGAGCGGTATAAAAACCCAACAGACTGAATTAGAAGAGGCTCATTTTCTGCTAACTCAGATGGAAAGTCATATCTCTTATACAAACGTTCTCTTGTCGAAAGGTAGTGACGTAGAAGTACTCCATGATTACAATCTTGTAAAGGAAAGAAGTACAAACCTTACATCAGTGTCCGTATCTGTTCCACATTATCAGATTCCGACATTACAATCAACCCTGGATTCTTCCATCACTGACGGCCTGCAGAAACATTTTACTTTGAGCTGCCGAGATGACTCAGCCACAGAACTTCACAACCCTGTCTCTGGTATCAAGATGGAACGTAGACTGGAGATGCTGAGACTAATTCAGACAATACCGGCTCCTTCGTCCATTTGTATCACTGGTGTAGCTTTCCACGATAACACCGTGTTCGCTTGTGATGATGCAAAGTTATATAGGTTCAATGGTAATACTTGGACAGATATCAGTAACATTTATAACACAGAAGGCAGAGCTTACGGTGTTTGTGTGAATAATAACACTATCGGGGTATGTAAGGGAGGCAGAGATCAGAATGTACAGCTGATAGTGAGTGATCTTACCAGGACAGGTCACACCACCGTCACGTTACCGTTCTCCTGTGGCTGGCCGTCTATTGTGTGTGGTCGACCAGTAGATGGACAACCAACATATTTGGTGATCGAGAAGCCGGCGGGGAATTGTGCCGTACATCACATTGACTGTAAGGGTAACATTCTACAAACATACGACTGCATCTGAGGAAGTAGGCTTGTGTCTACGAAAGCTCATGTTGAAATAAACTAGTTAGTCTCAAAGGTGCTACCTTTTGTTTATTTGTCTACAAACATACGGGAAGAGAGAACTGAAAGATCCACGTGGTGTGGCTGTTGATGTACAAGGAGATGTTGTGGTGGCGGATTCCACTTTACGTGAAGTCATCATATTCAGTCATGATGGGAGTGTGAAGCGTCGCCTACGTCAGCACAATAACCTCAGTTATAAACAGATGTCAGGGCCATGGGGTGTATGTGTGGACCAGGACGGGTATATGTATGTGTCATCATTTAACACACATAGTGTATTGTTGTTCTCACCTAGCGGAGACTACATATGGACAGTACTCACACAGAAGGACGGGATATATTATCCTACATTGATCACAGTCTCACATACCGGATGTCTGACTGTGTGTTCAGGTGTGTTAGGTTCGGGGATGAAGGTATACACCTACATGGATTCAGCCTGAGAACAAATGGATATACAATTACTATTTCTGGACTGCGGTGATCCTGCCATATTTTTACTTCGAAGCCTTCGACGTCGATCAACGACACTAACGGTTTTGGTTGCGTACCCTTTGTTATTTCAGTGTATTGAAAATTGTTAGATTCAGGTTCATGTCGATCTCGTCTCATTCTCGCCATAGACAATATGAACTCGCGAATTATAACAGCTGCGTTACTAGCAGGACGCCGTTGGAAGAACGATGTACAAAAATACAAGCCGAGTAGGCATATATGCATCTATTGTACACTGCCAGTATGACGGGGTCATTTTGACCCAATACCTTTGGTATGAAAGTGACGGACTCAAATATTCTGGATCAAATTTTTTTTTGATCGTAACCTTTTGTTCACGTATTTGGGGACAAAATATCCTCCTCAGTCCTGAAAATTCACAAAAATACATTTTTTCCCCCTTGTTTCTTTTTCCAATGATAGTTTTCATTTGTAATCAATACAGGTGTTGTATGGGTGTGGTAGCTTTCTGCTGATAATATCGCAATGTGCTTCCTGTACTTAACCCTACCTGGCCTGGGGGTGGAATGTGCCCCCTCCCCTCATATAGTGAACATTTCTCTGCTGCTCCGAAACGACAAAACCGAGGAGGCTGAAACTTGTTGACTATTAAGCTTATCTTATTGGGGTCATTTCGAGCCTATTTTCATATACCCCCGGGCAGAAGATCATGGGTAAATTCAAAACGGCGGCCATGTGGTATCCGCGTAAGTCGTGTTTTTCAATCTTTTCGCTCCATTTCTTCACATTTTCCTCGCCTAAAAGGCCTTGAAAGTATTTTATTTATGCAAAACTAATTATTCTATATTTTATTGAAAATGAAAATTTCGAAAAAAGCCGAAAAATGGCTTCCGAGAAGAGTGATGGCGGCCATCTTGGATTAATTTTACATTTCTCGGTAGAGCTTGAACCAAAGATACTGTGTGGTAAGTTTTAGCGCTCTAGCCTTAGTAGTAGAGAAAATTCATCGGGGTCACTTTCCGCCCCCCCCCCAGGCTGCGATACACCTCAAATCGCCAGGCGCTAGACGGCTTGTCCCACTGAGCCCCATGTCCCACTGTACCCCAATCCGAAGTTTATTACTAATTAGGACACGATGTTTTGGAAATGCCGGAGTACTGACAAGAAGTCTGATATTTTGACTGCTTTCCTTCTATAAACATCGACGGCTCAATAGTGATTCATGTGATGTTGTGTATCTCAGTCACACATTTATTGTAGCTATCCATGTGGATACCTTGACTGGAATGACCACATACGACACCTAGTAAAGGCTTAAGCGAAATTAATCACATGGCAATAGCTCTCACAACACATCTGACGGGAATATTTGTGTCACCGTCCAATATAATCTGACAATATAATCATCAATCCATTACTTGAAACTGGAGAAATACCACAGATGTGTAAAGGGGGCGAGTGGACGGGGGCAGTAAAATATCAAAGTCACTGATTGAGGGATATGTTCTTGGCTTCTTTATTCTTAGAATGTTGACGTTGATTTCATCGATATTCTCTGAATAGTTGCTGAGATATCGCAATTCAAAGATGGTTTGGTATGTATAAGGGGCTCAAATAAAGAACAGATGCTCATCTTCGACTTAGACAGGTTTATTCGTACATCTACAGGAGGATCGTGGATGGTGCACGTGCATACATGCCCATTTCCTATGTCCATGCCTATACCTGGAATGTATAAATATGATGGTATAACAATACATGTTACGGTACCATGGTTAACGCACATTACTTTATGAATGCATACTATATACTACTACTATGAAAATGTACTTCAGGTTTAGTAGTCCAATGCATAACATTACATCAGGTTTACTTCAGTCTACATGTACAAGTGTTCATCAAGGTTACACCTTATGGGTTACAAAGTGTAAATTAAACCAAACATACATGTAACTCTACTGTCGTATTCTCCAATAAATCATGTATATGCTAAATACATCTCTGTTATCATTTACCAGTACCATATGGTGAAATTATCACGGTTCACAGTCAGTTGATGGAGTGAGTACATGTAATCCATATCTAGTCATTTGATTATATTATGGAATGGAAAATCATGAAATTTTGACATCATGAACAATGAATTTATATAATAATGAAAACTCACCCCCAGAGGACTAACCAACACACGGTTATCCTGTACAGTGGGGCTGTGGTTTAATCACTAAGCATGGTAAACCGATACTCTGGTGGTAAATCAAATGAACAAGTCAGATTCACGGTACATGTATATATCTGATACCTGCTATATAATATCAAAACCATTTGATTTTATACTTTGAATTGTTTACATTTCTGCTTTTTGCTTTCTTAACTAATTAATCAATCAATTAATTAATAATTGCATATTCATCAGATCAAATCATAAGACAACTGGAAATTAGTCCACGCAATGGAATGTACGTGTATACACTGCCAGCCACAGGGGCTCGTTACCGTTGTTAATTGGTTAAATAGGTTGATTATAGGGGGGGTCGAGGTCGGTAATAAAAGAGGCCTCTTTTATTACCGACCTCGACCTATTAACCAATTAACAACGGCAACGAGCCCCTGTGCTGCCAGCTATTCCATTCAGTATAGAACAAGGGAGAAAACTCTTACTGGCAAACTCAATCACAGCCAGACTGAAACCATGACTACCATGTACCAAACATGTAAAACGCTAGGAATTAGGACTAAATTAATTCTAAATTAATTCATTCTCATTGTCAGTGAGTTTAGAGTACACAAAATTCATCGTTACCGGTTCATAAGATTCATCTTTTACTTGATACTGACAATATCAGGAAACACAACCTGGCAATTTACATGTTCGTGCATGATGTAGGTACTCAATGGGTTGGAAATTATTTTTGGAATTTGAAGAAATAAAACACACCTGTGTTAACACTGTCCTTCTATGATTCGTCCAACCTTTCAATATTGCCATAGTCCATTTACAGAGATATTTATCCACTTTCGAATCCTGGTACACAGCGACCACTGTTCCTGTATCCAACATGTCTTCTCGAGTGAGTTCAAGGAGGCCCTCCCTCTGTAGGCGGGATTTGTAAACTCTGTGCAGGGGGAGTAATCCTGGCGAAGAGACGAAGGGGGCCGTATACAATTGACAAGTTAATATGGCGTGGACACTGACTATTCTCTTGAGGTGATAGTTTTATCCGAAGATGAACTTAGAATACATATTCACTGGTCAGCGTAGGTAATTCTGCATTTGTGAACCCTCATCATCATTCAATAAGGATAAAAATGCGCACTTGAATAATAAAAACACACACTCGGCAAAAACTGTATATCCAGGATAATAAAACTGTCATAATTTCGGTCGTGATTTAAATTGGTATAAAATCATTTCAAACATAATTCGACACCGTGTTTTATTTTTTAGTATACTCGCATAATTAGTTCTATGAATGGCTCAGTATCGCATCTTTACAACGTTCTATTATCGTTTATGACCGTGTTATCCTGTTGCAAATGGTGAGAGTAAATGAATCGGGATGATAGTAATTCTGATTAAAAGCTAGATTCCTGGTATCACATCTGAATGCAAATTTGTAATTGCTGTTTGTAAGTGGGCATTTGCAAATGGCTGGATTAATTCATCTCCAAGGGGATACCTATCAAACAGCTGAACAATTCGAAGGCAAAGGCATGAGAAATTAATTCCACACCGGCTATGATTACAACGTTCCAAGATCTGGAAACACAGGTATAAGATATGCAGAGAAAGTAAATGAGCTATCAGTAAAGAACGAATATATTCACCTACAACTAATTAAAACTGTGCATGCGAAGAATCCTCGATCTGTTGCCGGAAAAATCCTCCCTGTGAAATGCTTTCTGACAGCGGAATAGTTACAGCTGAAAGAGCTGAAATCAGCCAATACAGGAAATGAAAATCATAATCTTTAATTGGACATTTTTGGTCGATATACTATAACAGAGTCATGATAGTAACATATATTCCAACATGTTAACACAGATGACGAATGAAACAGTGAAATTGAACAGTATATTCACCTTCTACTAATTAAAACTGGGCACGAGAAGAATCCTTCATCCGCTGCCGCGAAGATCCTTAATATGGAATGCTTCTACTCGGGGTACAGCTACAGCTGAAAGAACTGAAATCAACCAATACAGGAAATGAAAATCATAATCTTTAATTGGACATTTTTGGTCGATATACTATAACAGAGTCATGTTAGTAACATATATTCCGACATGTTAACATATACGGTAAAGGAAAAAGTGAAATTGAACAGCATATTCACCTTCCACTAATTAAAACTGGGCATGAGGAGAATCCTTCATCCGCTACCGGGAAGATCCTTCCTATGGAATGCTTCTACCAGGGGTACAGTTACAGCTGAAAGAACTGAAATCAATCAATACAGGAAATGAAAATCTTACTCTTCATCTTCATCTTACTCTGCAAATATTTGGTCAATATTCTAAAACCAGACATGTTTAGCAACTCAAATGCGGACACACTGGAAGGAATAATTAAATTCACTTTGGGTGGGGCATACATTCAGGACCGAAATTACATATGCAACAATCCTAGAATTGCACAACGTTCAACTCAATCCTTCAACAATGAAGTTATCGGCACAGATTAATTGTTAAGGGATAAACTTCAACATTGTGCAACTGACGGATTAACTGAATTGTCGCATGCAATAATGCTCTATTGGTTCTAATTTTATGTTAAAACTGAGATATTTGGCCCATTCAAACCCATAATGATTTTAAGCACAACAGATTATCGCCAGTTTATTTGTTTCTTCTTTAGTTCGGCAAGTATTTGAGTTTGAATGATTCTGCTGCGTTCTTTAAACTGGGCGTGTGTGATATTTCTGAGACTGCTGGCTTTAGTGAGGATATGTTGAAATTGTTCGGGAGGCATGTTTTCTAACCAGGAACCCACTTTGTTGAAGTTGAAGAGGATAGTACTTTCGTATGTGTTGGAGGTGGCAGACGGTTTAATTTGGTGGAGATAATCAAGTTGAGCGAATACAGTTTCGGGAAGTTCGTTATGTTTTTTGGTTGACTCACATTATGGATGGACTGATGGTGATTTATCATAATTTGTACCCCCTGGGAGTTGATCTTGAAGGAGATGTTTGAATGCTACGGCAATATCTTTCATCAGATCTTCCAGTAGTTGGATGGTAGTGATGTCAGTGTCTGCCGGCTTGGTCAGTGATGTTAAAACTTCATCCACTTCAACTTCAACATGGTCCGCTTCGTCACCGAGTGGGCTGCAGGGCACCAGGTCACAACTACCTTAGTAGTATACAAAAGACGGATAGACGCTTATTTTCCAGGGACGTAACTCTTGGTGGCGACAGGTGGCGTTGTGGTTATGGATTGCATCAGCATTGGCTGTGTGCCAAGTTTTGACCACTATAGGTCCGGCAACCTTCGACCTTGTATTCCTCCGCGGTGATGCGTTCATGTCAGGCGATGATGCGGTCGCGGAAAAAAGCTTCCGCGGAGGAAAAGTAGTCCCCAGACTTCAAATACGCTGCATGGTCCGATTGGGTCGTATGATGCATCAATGTGAAGCATATGCGAGGGGCATCTGACTGGACTAGTGTCCCGGTCGTTGTCAACATTCTGCTCTTGCGCAGACAGGGAATTGTGGGAAAAGGGTATGGAAATAGAGGTTTTGGGGTCAAGGGGAGCCCTTAACGGGCCGATGGAGTCGTATGAGGTATCAATGTGAAGCCTATGTGAGGCGGTCGAGGTGGGCCATTACTGGCCCGATGGGGTCGAGTGAGGTATCAATGTGAAACATATGTGAGGGGGCATCCGATGGGCTGGGTGTGGGGTTGAAATATCGTATTTCTGCGCATGCGCGGTGGACGTTTTGGAGTGGAGGGGAGCCCCTTATGGGCCGATGGAGTCGTATTATGTATCAATGTAAAGCAGTCGTGCGTCTTATGTGTTCAACATTCTGCGCATGCGCAAACAGGGAATTGTGGGAAAAGGGAATGGAAATAGAAGATTTTTCAAGGTGCTAGAGAATCGTGAGGCGGAGTGATATCTGACACATAGGCCGTGTTGCCGTCGTACGCCGCTCTATCCGCGAACTGGGAACTACATTTAATGCTGGTTTCGGATTTGTCGATGGAAAACCTATATTACTATACTGTATAAATGCGTAAGATAACCGGATAATATATATGATTCACGATCTATAGTCTCCTACAGGATGCAGGGAATATCTAAACACATACCTGTACCATGCTTCCTGTGACGTCCGCGCTCAGATTTACTCTGGCGAAGCGTAAATGACAAAATTACATGTTTATTTAATAAGGTCATGAGTGGATTTGAGTTCGTCGTTGATTGCATTATCAGAACGATTACGGCACAGACTTGATAGAGGTGTGAATGGGCACAGGTCGGATAACCCAGAACAGCTTAGCCCTCCCGCCGAGAATTTCTAAGTTAATTAGGGTGAAAAATAGTGTAATTAAATATGTATATTTTGTTATAGTAAAACATACATTAGGAAAGGGTATACATTCATGTTTTGGTACAGTTTTTAAACTATTGAGATGTGAATAAGTTAAAAATCACCATCAAGTTAATTTTATTTATTATAAATATTTCATATTTCATATTTATATCAAATACATATCACAATGGTAATTGAATCGCATATAACGGTTGGATTCGCATATGTACAATACTTTGGCTCGGCGTTTCAGTGCTTCTTTGGGTGCCGCACCGCCCAAGACATCACCCGCGACTTGCAGTCCACTGCGTACCGCTTGTTTACCGATCGCTTTGACCCCACGCGTCATCAAGGGGAGGAACGTTTTGACGATGCTCCCGAGAATGTTCACCAGTCCATGTCCTCGTTGCATCCGTGTACCTGCAAAGACCGGAAAGCTACCCCTGGCCTGTTGGGTATAATAGTCCATATAGCTGCGTGCATCACACTCGTAAGGCTCCTTCATTTTGCAAAGTGAACCGTTCGGAGTTGACGGAAATGAAGTGTCAGCACCACTTTCCCACGCTCGAATGCGATCGGTTGACCGGTGTCGTCTCTTATATCGATGACGATGGAGCTAATATCGGTCTAACTGACCGGTAGATAAACGATGTGCCTGAAACTGTGGGTGACTTGAGCTCCATATTTGCCTTTCACCGGGCAGACGCGTAGCAGAGGTACGTTGCTGTCTCCCACAATGTGTGCATCCACCACGTCCGAGTAGATGTACAGGCCATACATACCACCACGCATGTCCATCGGGATGTGGCCTATCTCGCCGGTGGGGCCAGCGTACCCCCGTAGATCGAGACCCAGCATTTGCTGTAGGGTAGGACTGATTTCAACACTCACGTTGGAGCTGAGAGTGAGACTGGCCTTGTCGTTGTGTGCGTTGTAATCGAAGTCCACATGATTTTTGAAGGGGAAGTTCTTATGGGTTGTGAAGTATTCGTGACGTCCCGTAGAGACTTATAATGCATCAGACTTTTCAGCCCGCCCATGAACTCCTTGGGGGTATCGTATTGATCTTCGGGTAGTTTGAGTCGAGTTTCTTGTCCTTCGTAGGTCACCTCGTACCACACATCACCATCTCGCACGTTGTACCACGAGTAATGGTATTGGATATCCACCAGTCCACATTCCCAGCGTCCAGGTAAATGCAACGGTTGCGGTAACTGGGTCACGTACTTGGCCAAGGTGTTGTCAGGAAACACATCAGCCGAGCTGTTACTGGGTAGGGTGAGGTAAAACATGACGACTAAGCTTTCCTGCTGCTGCTGTTGGTCTTAATACTTCTCCCAGCCCTTGGGCGCTAATCGTCGTAATGGTTGCAGTGACTTAGATCTTGGTGGTTGCAAGGGGTGGCGTGGTAAAAGGGGTGAAAAAGTAGGTGCCCGCCGTGGTGGTGATTTGGGGGGTGACTCCGGTTCCCAAGGTTGTGGTGAGAGTCGTGGTGCACGACTGGGCGATTGCATAAAGGCCCAGCGCTGGGGGTTTCCCACCAATTCCTGTGGTACATGCATGTCTTTCAAGCCTTGAGCGAAGACCTCCCATCCTCGAGGATCCGTGTGCGACCTGCGTTGACGCATCAGGTCATTCACTAAATCCGTCATGTGGGTATCGGGGACCACCTGATTCTGTACCAGGAGTTCACCTTTATCATTCCAAGTCATGTTAGGATCCTGTTTCATTCGTTGTAATACCAGGCCAGCTTGTTTCTTGAACGATGCAGGTACACTCTTCAGGACTTCGTCTTCGATCCACTGTGGGGCTGTGGGTGGTACTCCTGGTAATGGCGGCTGTTGGAGCGGTGCTGAGGTCGGCGGTGTGTCACGTGAAGGTGGTCGAGAGTGGCTTGCTTCAGGTCGAAGAGCATATACCCGTGCTGAGGGGTTGTCGCATCTTTAAAGGCTTCCAACGCAAACGCAGTGCGTCCAGGGTACATCTGTCTCGTCAGGTGCAGTACTTGAGTGGTATCTCTCGGGTTTTTGAAGACCACCAGGTAGTGAGCATTTAATCTGATGTTCCGATGTTCTTTGTTTTAACTGAACAGATTCTGCACAATGTAGATGATGCTGAGACGTCGATGATGGCTGCCTTTGGTAAAGAGTTGGGTGACCCGCGCATCCGTCTCCGCCATGAGATCATCCAGAACCACCAAGGTGTCCGGTTCCAAATCGGCCAGGTTGGGTAGCCCTTCCACGAACGTGATGTGGGGCATTGCTGCACACGCCGCCTGCCATTCTCCATAACACCACACGACTCGGGCAATGGGTGGAGTAATCATGCTGTCGGCGTGTTCGAGGAGCTTCCTGACGAAGTGCGTCTTGCCGGAACCCGTCGGTCCTGCGATGACGCAGGTGAAGGGGTGTTGCCACCGAGGGTCCATGGTTGGAGGTGTATCCGCCGTCGTGGTAACCCGCTCTTGTAAATTTGGTACGAGTGAACTGCAGTCGTCGGTGCGTCGAGCTCCGGTACCGTTGTCGATGGGCGTTCACTGTGAGCGATGAAATCCGGTGGATTTTCAGACGTAGTGGGTGCACTTGGTGTAGGTGTTGACTCTATACTCGCTGTAGCCTGTACACGTGATGTGGTGGTGATGACTGGGCTCGTTTCGGTCACGGGACTATCTGGTGCTATCTGTAAACTGTTTTGACTGGCGGCTGGTGGTTGTGTCTTTGGTGGGATGAGTAGAGTGCTGAGATAGGCTACGTCGTAAAACACACCTCCGTACAACACATTCAGCAGGGTTAGCAATATCACTACAAAGCCCACTTGTGCTTTGCGCCTTTTGGGCAACGCTGTGTTTAGAGACGGTTGCACTGTATTCATGGTCGAACGTGGAATGCAAGATGATGGCGGTGGGGTCTGGTTTTATAGTCGTTTCACCTGCCATTGCCATTTCACGAAATGAAACAGGTTGCCACGTCGACGTTCCGTTTTCAAAATCTGCTCCACTGTGTAGTAGTCTTGCTTTGTTTTTACGACAGGTTGTAATTCCAGCTCGTAAAACGTCCCTAGCAACGGTTCCCCTTGAAGATCTTCCAGTTCATAGATTCGCCGCTGTCGGGGTAGGCGACGTTTAATCAGGCTTGGAACGGTCTGTTGAGGATATACCGATTCCCATCGTTGTGTTTGGCAAAGGCGCTCATATCGACCAAATCCGCTTGCCATTGGGCATCTAGTCCTCCCAGCGCTTCATGGTGACAAAATGATAATGGACCCGGTGAGTATGGTTCATTTATACCGAAGTCTGATGTTCGGGTTCTACCACCGTTGTATATATCCGAGGTTGACTGAGTCTAGCCGGATAATCAATGGCATCGTCGTCTGTTTCATTGCAAGACATTCGTTCATTGAGTTCAGCCAGCGCGTCCTCAATAGCACGAGACCATCCCAACTGAACAGCTGACCGCTCGTCTGGTGTAAACAGCTGGTCCACAATAGGCACCACTTTTTCCAAGGCCGTCCAAAGATCAGGATCTACAGTGAAGCTTTGTGTGGGATTGTGGTAACGCCCCACACGGGCAAAGAATGGTCCACGGTGTACGTAGTTGGCGTTCTCGAGGTGGATGAGGTTTCCGTCGAGCTCACCGCTCAACACCCGTTTAAATTTGGTCCAGCCATCACGGTGTAGGGTAACGGTAGTCGATACGGTCTCAGGGTCCGACCAGCAAACTTGACGGTCTCCCACGATGGTGACTTTATCTTCACAGACGTGTAACCCAACCTCAGGGGTGAGGGGAAGAACGGCTCGTAGGACTGGTGACATGGTTGACGAAATGCCGAATGACGCACACGCTGACTGTCTCTCGTATTTATAGTCAGGTTCTACTGTCAATGCCACAGCGTCAGGGTCAGCAGGGCAAAGACCATTGTGAGGCCAGCGAACCGTCGGTGGTTACGGCGTGAGCGCTCGTGGTCCATAGCCCGGGCATCAAGGATGGCTGTCATTGTCCAGTAATGGTGGGTGATAGCACACCCCTCCATCGAGTCCACTCTGTTGAAGACCGCTTCTGTGAACTCTTTTAGGATCTGGCGTCGCCCCTCGTTGTCCTCGCCATCTGCTAACATGGATCGAACCACTGCTCGGTAACCCGTGAGTGAATTAACCACGGTTGCATACTGTAAAACGCGAGCCGCATAGGGATGGGTGTCCGTCATGGCTCTGCAACCGTAGGAATGGAGGTGTGGGATCCAGAGCAGTGTGTTTTATAGACCCTCTCACACATGCACGCCTAGACGTAGCTCTACGGGATACATGCATTCCATACAGGCGGTGAGAAACCCGGATGTTGAAAGTACATGCTTCAGGTCGAAGGAAACATTGGAACTCTTCTGTGTTCGGAGGTAGTTTTAGTGAAACCCGAAGTGACGTCACACCCACTTGCACAGAACCCGCACCACCAAACCACAACCATGGACCCATGTGGGGTTGAGTACCCCAAACACACGCCCATGTGTATATTTCTATTCTACGGCCAGACTGCGCAAGCGCAGACTCTTGAACACGGACGAACCATAAGTCCAGTCGGTTGTCCCTTCACGAGAGCTTCAACATAAGACCTCATACGACTCCATCGGACCCATAATAGACAACCTAGACCCGAAAACGTCTATTTCCATACCCTTTTCCCACAATTCCCTGCCTGCGCATGCGCAGACTGTTGACCACGGACGACACACTAGTCCAAGCGGATGCTCCCTCGTGTGTGCTTCACATGGATACCTCACTCGACCCCATCGGCCCATTAGGGGCTCCCCTAGACCCCAAAACGTCTACTTCCATACACTTGGTCTACTGCGCATGCGCAGAATGATGTCAGTTTCACGTGTGGCCCACCCCGTCGGATGCGCCTTCACGACTGCTTCACATGGATACCTAATACGACCCCACAGGACCCATAGTGGCCCATGTGGACCCCAAAACGTCTATGTCCATACCCTTTTCCCACAATTCCCTCTCTGCGAATGGTGACAACGCACGAGCTGCTAGTCCAGTCAGATGCCCCCCTCATGTGTGCTTCACATGGATACCTCACTCGACCCAATCGGCCCACTAGGGGCTTAACTAGATCCCAAAACGTCTATCTCCATACCCTTTTCCCACAATTCCCTGCCTGTGCATGCGCAGACTGTTGACCACGGACGACACACTAGTCCAAGCGGATGCTCCCTCGTGTGTGCTTCACATGGATACCTCACTCGACCCCATCGGCCCATTAGGGGCTCCCCTAGACCCCAAAACGTCTATTTCCATACACTTGGTCTACTGCGCATGCACAGGATGACGTCAGTTCTACGTGTGACCCACCCCGTCGGCTACGCCTTCACGACTGCTTCACATGGATACCTCATACGACTCCATAGAACCCATAGTGGCCCATGTGGACCACAAAACGTCTATGTCCATACCCTTTTCCCACAATTCCCTGTCTGCGCATGCGTAGAATGATGACAACGCACGAGCTGCTAGTCCAGTCAGATGCCCCCTCATGTGTGCTTCACATGGATACCTCACTCGACCCAGTCGGCCCACTAGGGGCTGAACTAGATCCCAAAACGTCTATCTCCATACCCTTTTCCCATAATTCCCTGTCTGCGCATGCGCAGAATGGTGACAATGCACGAGCTGCTAGTCCAGTCAGATGCCCCGTCATGTGTGCTTCACATGGATACCTCACTCGACCCAATCGGTTCACTAGGGTCTTACCTAGATCGCAAAACGTTTATCTCCATACTCTTTTTTCCATAATTCCCTGTTTGCGCATGCGCAGACTGGTGACAACGACCGAGACACTAGTCCAGGCGGATGCCCCCTCATGTGTGCTTCACACTAATACCTCACTCGACCCAATCAGCCCAGGGACTTACCTAGATCCAAAAACGTCTATTTCTATACCCTTTTCCCACAATTCCCTGTCTGCGCATGCGCAGAATGGTGTCAACGGCCGATACACTAGTCCAGCGGGATGTCCCCTCATGTCTGCTTCACATTGATACCTCATACGACTCTATCGACCCATTAGGAGCTCACCTCGATCCCAAAACGTCTATTTCCATACCCTTTTCCCACAATTCCCTGTTTGCGCATGCGCAGAATGGTGACAACGCCCGAACCACTAGTCCAGTCAGATGCCCCCTCATGTGTGTTTCACATTAAAACCTCACTCGACCCAATCGGCCCAATAATGGCTCCCCTAGATCCCAAAACGTCTATTTCCATACCCTTTGGCGACCGCGCATTCGCAGAATGACGCTATTTCAATCCTACACCCAGCCCCTCAGATGCCCCTTCACATAAGCTTCACAATGATACCTCATACGACCCCATCGGATCATCCATACCCAATACAGGCATTTTCTCGTATAGATTTAATATGCAAATGTTCGAATCAGGGAAGATAATCCGGCATTTGACAAAAACTACAAAAGTGCATCAAGAGTTACCTCCCCCTAGATTGGAACTCTTCTGTGTTGGGGTAGTTTTGTCAAAATACTCGCTTCTGATTGACTGTCGCTGTGACGTCAGAGGTCATATGCAAATTTTTGAGGTCATCTAAGTGCAAAGGGGTCAATAAGAGCTTTTTTAGCCTTATACTACTACTTGCGCCGAATGTGTCGTGTGGGGTGTGATTTGGTAGCTCTCGGGGTGTATAGATTCGCCGCTGTCGGGGTAGGCGACGTTTAATCAGGAAGTGCTCATCGCTCCAGTTGGGCAAGTAACTTTTCTCGAACTTGCCCTTGACTTTACTGATCCATACAGGGTCCCCGACCTTGAACTCCTTCTTCGGCATTCGCTGCGATTGTATGGGGTACAAGACACGCCGGACTTGATTCCTTTGGGTCACGGTAATGGGGGCTCTCTGTATACTCCGGTGATAGGCTCGATTGTAACCACTGACAAGTTTCGGGAGAACATCGATGTACCGCCTTGTATTCTTATAGGTGAAATATTTATACATGCGGCCTTTGAAAGTCCTGTTGAACCTTTCCACCACGTAAGCCTTGGTCTCGTTGTAGGTGTGAAAGAAGAAGACCTTCTGTTTCTTGAGAAAGGCTTGGAACGGTCTGTTGAGGAATTCCGTGCCTTCGTCGGTTTGCAAATACAAGGGTTTGCGCCCGCTCTTGAAGATGTCCTTGAACGCCGCTATGAGATTCGCCCCCGTATTCGTCCGGATGGGTACCACCCACGCATACTTTGACAGGATATCGATGCACGTCAAGATATACCGATTCCCATCGTTGTGTTTGGCAAAGGCGCTCATATCGACCAAATCCGCTTGCCATTGGGCATCTAGTCCTCCCACGATGACCCGATTCCGTAGAAAATGGCGGCGGGCAGGTCGATGTAAGGTATAGGTGTCTTGTTTTTTTAACCAATCTCGAACTTGTGCCCGTTGTATCCCCTGGGGTTTAGCCGCTCGACTCGATAGAGAGCCGACAATGCACTATAGGCCGTCGGGCTGTCGGGACTGTAGTATAAGTTATCCAACACCTTCTCCCAGCGCTTCATGGTGACAAAATGATAATGGACCCGGTGAGTATGGTTTATTTATAACGAAGTCTGATGTTCGGGTTCTACCACCGTTGTATATATCCGAGGTTGACTGAGTCTAGCCGGATAATCAATGGCATCGTCGTTTGTTTCATTGCTAGACATTCGTTCATTGGGTTCAACCAGCGCGTCCTCAATAGCACGAGACCATCCCAACTGAACAGCTGACCGCTCGTCTGGTGTAAACAGCTGGTCCACAATAGGCATCACTTTCTCCAAGGCCGTCCAAAGATCAGGATCTAGAGTGAAGCTTTGTGTGGGATTGTGGTAGCGCCCAACACGGGCAAAGAATGGTCCACGGTGTACGTAGTTGGCGTTCTCGAGGTGGATGAGGTTTCCGTCGAGCTCACCGCTCAACACCCGTTTAAATTTGGTCCAGCCATCACGGTGTAGGGTAACGGTAGTCGATACGGTCTCAGGGTCCGACCAGCAAACTTGACGGTCTCCCACGATGGTGACTATCTTCATAGACGTGTAACCCGACCTCAGGGTTGAGGGGAAGAACGGCTCGTAGGACTGGTGACATGGTTGACGAAATGCCGAATGACGCACACGCTGACTGTCTCTCGTATTTATTGTCAGGTTCTACTGTCAATGCCACAGCGTCAGGGTCAGCAGGGCAAAGACCATTGCGAGGCCAGCGAGCCGCCGGTGGTTACGGCGTGAGCGCTCGTGGACCATAGCCCGGGCATCAAGGATGGCTGTCATTGTCCAGTAGAGGTGGGTGATAGCACACCCCTCCATCGAGTCCACTCTGTTGAGGACCGCTTCTGTGAACTCTTTTAGGATCTGGCGTCGCCCCTCGTTGTCCTCGCCATCTTCTAACATGGATCGAACCACTGCTCGGTAACCCGTGAGTGAATTAACCACGGTTGCATACTGTAAAACGCGAGCCGCATAGGGATGGGTGTCCGTCATGGCTCTGCAACCGTAGGAATGGAGGTGTGGGATCCAGAGCAGTGTGTTTTATAGACCCTCTCACACATGCACGCCTAGACGTAGCTCTACGGGATACATGCATTCCATACAGGCGGTGAGAAACCCGGATGTTGAAAGTACATGCTTCAGGTCGAAGGAAACATTGGAACTCTTCTGTGTTCGGAGGTAGTTTTAGTGAAACCCGAAGTGACGTCACACCCACTTGCGCAGAACCCGCACCACCAAACCACAACCATGGACCCATATGGGGTTGAGTACCCCAAATACACGCCCATGTGTATATTTCTATACTACGGCCAGACTGCACATGCACAGACTCTTGAACACGGACGAACCATGAGCTCAGTCGGATGTCCCTTCACGAGAGCTTCAACATAAGACCTCATACGACTCCATCGGACCCATAATAGACAACCTAGACCCGAAAACGTCTATTTCCATACCCTTTTCCCACAATTCCCTGCCTGCGCATGCGCAGACTGTTGACCACGGACGACACACTAGCCCAAGCGGATGCTCCCTCATGTGTGCTTCACATGGATACCTCACTCGACCCCATCGGCCCATTAGAGGCTCCCCTAGACCCCAAAACGTCTACTTCCATACACTTGGTCTACTGCGCATGCGCAGAATGACGTCAGTTCCACGTGTGACCCATACCGTCGGATACGCCTTCACGACTGCTTCACATGGATACCTCATACGACCCCATAGGACCCATAGTGGCCCATGTGGACCCCAAAACGTCTATGTCCATACCCTTTTCCCACAATTCCCTGTCTGCGCATGCGCAGAATGGTGACAACGCACGAGCTGCTAGTCCAGTCAGATGCCCCCTCATGTGTGCTTCACATGGATACCTCACTCGACTCAATCGGCTCAATAGGGTCTCACCTAGATCCCAAAACGTCTATCTCCATACCCTTTTCCCATAATTCCCTGTTTGCGCATGCGCAGACTGGTGACAACGACCGAGACACTAGTCCAGGCGGATGCCCCCTCATGTGTGCTTCACACTAATACCTCACTCGACCCAATCAGCCCAGGGGCTTACCTAGATCCAAAAACGTCTATTTCTATACCCTTTTCCCACAATTCCCTGTCTGTGCATGCGCAGAATGGTGACAACGGCCGAGACACTAGTCCAGGGGGATGCCCCCTCATGTGTGCTTCACATTGATACCTCATACGACTCTATCGACCCATTAGGGGCTCACCTCGATCCCAAAACGTCTATTTCCATACCCTTTTCCCACAATTCCCTGTTTGTGCATGCGCAGAATGGTGACAACGCCCGAACCACTAGTCCAGTCAGATGCCCCCTCATGTGTGTTTCACATTAATACCTCACTCGACCCAATCGGCCCAATAATGGCTCCCCTAGATCCCAAAACGTCTATTTCCATACCCTTTGGCGACCGCGCATGCGCAGAATGACGCTATTTCAACCCCGCACCCAGCCCATCAGATGCCCCTTCACGAATGCTTCACTTTGATACCTCACTGAACTCCATCGGACCATTAGGGGCTCCCCTAGCTCCAAAACGTCTATTTCCATAATCTTGGTCCACCGCGCATGCGCAGAATGACGCTATTTCAATCATACACCCAGCCCCTCAGATGCCCCCTCACATAAGCTTCACAATGATACCTCATACGACCCCATCGGATCATCCATACCCCATACAGGCATTTTCTCGTATAGATTTAATATGCAAATGTTCGAATCAGGGAAGATAATCCGGCATTTGACAAAAACTACAAAAGTGCATCAAGAGTTACCTCCCCCTAGATTGGAACTCTTCTGTGCTGGGGTAGTTTTGTCAAAATACTCGCTTCTCATTGGCTGTCGCTGTGACGTCAGAGGTCATATGCAAATTTGTGAGGTGCAAAGTGCAAAGGGGTCAATAAGACCTTTTTTAGCCTTATACTACTACTTGCGCCGAATGTGTCGTGTGGGGTGTGATTTTGTAGCTCTCGGGGTGTAGGCCTCGATTGGAAGGATGTCCACTCCATCTGTGACGTCATCGGTGACGTCATCAGTAGGAGTAGTAGCCAACGTGGACATTTTGAGGTGTGAATAAGGTGTTTTGGGGGTAGAAACGGACTATCCTTGGTCCGAATGCGTCGTGTGAAGTGGCATCTTGTAGCAACGCCAGCCAACGCCAAGCTCAACGCTTCAACGCCCTGGTGAATTAGCTCAAAAGCTCTCAGTTTTCTAGACACTAATACATGGAAATGCAGTGACGCCCGTCAATGACCGTCGTTACGCCCTAGCCTAACACCTTGACGCCATGACATAGACCGAAGAGACAACAACAACAGCAAGGATGAGAGAACAAGAACAACAACAAGTTTTTTCATATAGTTTATTCTCCCCAATGTTACATCATACCCACGCTGGCGGAACCGCGTTGGGTAGGTTTACAATACAAGTAATCTCTTGTCCAATCAGAGGCCGTCATTTGGCACTGCATCTGTCATACTCGTTCTTGCCCGTTAGATGTATTCTCAGCTGCTCTTGTCCAATCAGAAGTCGCCATTTCAGAAAGTCCTATCTTCGGCCATGTTCGCTCTGAACCGTTTGTTCTATGGTGTAGAGATGGACCATCCTTGGTCCGAATACGTCGTGGGAAGTGCCATCTTGCAGTTCTCGGGGTGTAAACTCCATTTGAGGGATGTCCACGGCATCTGTGACGTCATCAGTACGAGTAGTAGCGAAAGAACATGCTTTATAATTGACTCCGTGCCAATTTTTTTCCACGATTTGCGGGATGTCCACAGCATCTGTGACGTCATCGGTGACGTCATCAGTACGAGTGGTAGCGAAATTTTGATTAGTCGTCCAATACATATGGAATGATGAGAGACACGAGTTACTCTCTATATGTACAGACACCACCACACACCAATAATACCACACACACACACTACCACACACCACCAACGCCACCACCGGGCGTCAACGCCCGGTGGTGGTGGTAGATCCCGTGTGGCAGAGCTCTTGAATCGGAGCACTTGGAGCTCAAAGCTTGTGGAGTTGAGAGCTCGGAAATGAGGTCATCGCATGCAAGCGCGCGTACCTGTGGTGCACCTTGTCCCCCATAGCCCATCGTCTAATATATAGGGAATGATGAGGGACACGAGTTAATCACTATACGCACAGACACCACCACACACTAATAATACCACCACACACACACACACTACCACACACCACCAACGCCCGGTGGTGGTGGTAGCTCCCGTGTGGCCGAGTTCTTGGATCGGAGCCCTAGGAGCTCAACGCTTGTGGAGCTCAGAGCTCGAAAATGATGTCATCGCATGCATGCGCGCGTACCTGTGGTCCATCCGCACCCCGGTGTACCCTATTCCCTACGGGCAATCAAGGGACCCATGTTTGGTCCAAATGGATAGGCTGGGGTATCCTACTGAAGGTTTCGTGGGGTAGAGTCAGACAGGCGTGTTTTTTATTGGAAGTCAGGGCAATCTGCGCATGCGTAGTTGAGGTGTAGTAAGTAAAGTGGTCATTCTGGAGGTGCGCAGGGGTATATTTGATAGATTGAGGTTCTATATCTCATCCAAAGATGAAGTGTAGGGTGTCATCTTGAAGCTCTCGTAGTGTAGACCACGACTTGAGGGATTTCCATGTCATCTGCGATGTCATTGGTGACGTCATCCGTACGAGTGGTAATGAAAATGGCCATCTTAAGGGTGCGTAGTGGTTTATTTGAGAGACTGGGTGACCATTCCTGGTCCGACTGGGATGTGTGGGGTATCATATCGAAGTTTTCGTGGAACAGCGTCCGACTGGTCTGGTGTGTCATACAAGTAGGGGATATGGCTAGCATGCGCAGACAGTATATAGTGGAAAATGGGTACTGGAATGAAAGTTTAGCCTCAAGGTGAACCATCCGTGGTCTGAAAGGGTCGTGTGGGGTTTTGTAGTGAAGGGCTCGTGGGGTAGCGTCGGATTGGACTGGTGTGTAGCCTAGTCTCGCCGTTCTGCAAATGCGCAGTCTGGCAGTAGTATAGAGTTCTTATCCAATCAGAAGCCGCCATTTGAGATAACCATGGACGTCGTCAGGATTTCCCCACATGGGGTTTTCCCTATGCTTACTTCTTTGAGAGTGAAGTACTGTAATGTCTAGCATAGGAAAATAACATGCAGTTGGGAATTGATCAGGTCCTTCGCATCCAACCACCACCCTAACGACGCTACCAAGAATTGGGTAGACTCTTCCAGAAAGATGTGCCTGTAACAGTACTTGCAGTGCGTGTCGGGATATCATGAAAGTCAAAGGGTCATGTTCTGTATTACACAACCGTGAGTTCGGTGACATCTCAGAGGTAACGGGTCCGGTCTTGTTTAGGGCTAAGTATTCTGCTTGTGTGGTTCTCTTCCTGGGGCGTTATCACCCACGGCGCTTATCTTTATCCGTATTCTGTTTGTGTGGTTCTCTTCCTGGGCCGTTGTCACCCACGGCGCTTATCTTCATCCGCATTCTGTTTGTGTGGGTCTCTTCCTGGGGCGTTGTCACCCACGGTGCTTATGTTCATCCGTATTCTGTTTGTGTGGTTCTCTTCCTGGGGCGTTGTCAACAACGGCGCTTATCTTCATCCGTATTCTGTTTGTGTGGTTCTCTTCCTGGGGCGTTGTCACCCACGGCGCTTATCTTCATCCGTATTCTGTTTGTGTGGTTCTCTTCCTGGGGCGTTGTCACCCACGGCGCTTATCTTCATCCGTATTCTGTTTGTGTGGTTCTCTTCCTGGGGCGTTGCCACTCACGGTGCTTATCTTCATCCGTATTCTGTTTGTGTGGTTCTCTTCCTGGGGCGTTGTCACCCACGGCGCTTATCTTGATCCGTATTCTGTTTTTGTGGTTCTCTTCCTGGGGCGTTGTCACCCACGGCGCTTATCTTCATCCGTATTCTGTTTGTGTGGTTCTTTTCCTGGGGCATTGTCACCCACGGCGTTTATCTTCATCCGTATTCTGTTTGTGTGGTTCTCTTCCTCGGGCGTTGTCACCCACGGCGGTTATCTTCATCCGTATTCTGTTTGTGTGGTTATCTTCCTGGTGCGTTGTCACCCACGGCGCTTATCTTCATCCGTATTCTGTTTGTGTGGTTCTTTTCCTGGGGCGTTTTCACCCACGGCGCTTATCTTCATCCGTATTCTGTGTGTGTGGTTCTCTTCCTGGGGCGTTGTCACCCACGGCGTTTATCTTCATCCGTATTCTGTTCGTGTGGTTCTCTTCATGGAGCGTTGTCAACAACGGCGCTTATCTTCATCCGTATTCTGTTTGTGTGGTTCTCTCACTCGGGCGTTGTCACCCACGGCGCTTATCTTCATCCGTATTCTGTTTGTGTGGTTCTCTTCCTGGGGCGTTGTCACCAAGGCGCTTATCTTCATCCGTATTATGTTTGTGTGGTTCTCTTCCTGGTACGTTGTCACCCACGGCGCTTATCTTCATCCGTATTCTGTTTGTGTGGTTCTCTTCCTGGGGCGTTGTCACCCACGGCGTTTATCTTCATCCGTATTCTGTTTGTGTGGTTCTCTTCCTGGGGCGTTGTCACCCACGGCGCTTATCTTCATCCGTATTCTGTTTGTGTGGTTCTTTTCCTGGGGCGTTGTCACCCACGGCGCTTATCTTCATCCGTATTCTGTTTGTGTGGTTCTCTTCCTGGGGCGTTGTCACCCACGGCGCTTATCTTCATCCGTATTCTGTTTGTGTGGTTCTCTTCCTGGGGCGTTGTCACCCACGGCGCTTATCTTCATCCGTATTCTCTTTGTGTGGTTCTTTTCCTGGGGCATTGTCACCCACGGCGCTTATCTTCATCCGTATTCTGTTTGTGTGATGTTCTTCCTGGGGCGTTGTCACTCACGGCGGTTATCTTCATCCGTATTCTGTGTGTGTGGCTCTCTTCCTGGTGCGTTGTCACCCACGGCGGTTATCTTCATCCGTATTCTGTTTGTGTGGTTCTCTTCCTGGGGCGTTGTCACCCACGGCGTTTATCTTCATCCGTATTCTGTTTGTGTGGTTCTCTTCCTGGGGCGTTGTCACCCACGGCGTTTATCTTCATCCGTATTCTGTTCGTGTGGTTCTCTTCATGGGGCGTTGTCACCCACTGCGCTTATCTTCATCCGTATTCAGTTTGTGTGGTTCTCTCCCTCGGGCGTTGTCACCCACGGTGCTTATCTTCATCCGTATTCTGTTTGTGTGGTTCTCTTCCTGGGGCGTTGTCACCCACGGCGCTTATCTTCATCCGTGTTCTCTTTGTGTGGTTCTTTTCCTGGGGCATTGTCACCTACGGCGCTTATCTTCATCCGTATTCTGTTTGTGTGGTTCTCTTCCTGGGGCGTTGTCACCCACGGCGCTTATCTTCATCCGTATTCTGTTTGTGTGGTTCTCTTCCTGGGGCGTTGTCACCCACGGCGCTTATCTTCATCCGTATTCTGTTTGTGTGGTTCTCTTCCTGGGGCGTTGTCACCCACGGCGCTTATCTTCATCCGTATTCTGTTCATGTGGTTCTCTTTCTGGGGCGTTGTCACCCACGGCGCTTATCTTCATCCGTATTCTGTTTCAGGTCTGTCCCTTGTGTGGTCTTCAGTGTGTTGTGTCTGTATCAGAAAGAAATGGAATAGTTTGTAAAGTTCGTATTTTCTGTATATATATATCTCTTTTTGTGTGTAACACATTGAGATATCCTTATCCCACAGACAGGTACCATCGTGCTCTCAGTGACACATTTATCTAAACGCAATAAATAGCT
>JAVTVY010054086.1:0-30060 GCA_036873755.1 Hanleya hanleyi
CTTGGCTGTTCCTAAGTCCGGGTGAAGCATAACTGGTCCGTGCCTAGAGGTCGCCAAGCCACACCACTCTCAGTCCACAAACATCTACGTCCAACTTGCTTCTTGGGAGTTGATCGTAGATGACGCAGCTGAGATCATGAGAAGGAAGTCAGATTCAACCTGTAAGACACAATCAAAACTGCAATTAAGGTAAAGATCACACTCACCATGAAGTCAGGCATTTTAGAGTGATGATTTAGTGTCCGACCTCTCTTAGAAGATCCAAGGTTGTCCATCTGAACTTATTTCTTCCTTCAATATGTGATCAATCAAATGTGGACTATATAGTATGAACGAGATGAGATGATACAGCAATTTGCAAATTTGCTGCGATGATACAAAATGCCGCCCCCTCCTTTTTTTTTTAAAAATTTAGTTGACCACGTGCTGGGCATCTATACGCGGCCCAAGCGTGGTCATCCTATCTGACTGGACTGACATATCTCTTAGATAGAAATTGGAGAACGTGGAGTTCGCTGTCCAGAACACGACTGGACAATGTCAAGGAGGGGCAGGTTCTTCCATAAATCTCAACAAAAGAAACCTGGCCGGTAAAGCCGAGGGTAATATGGAGTAGTAATAGAAGATACTAATCTAACTTATCTTTTGAGTGTCTTCCCTTAAAAGGGTAAATCATGGATATGATACAGAATATACTTATTCTTGAGTGTCTTCATCCATGTAGCTGTGCTCGTGGTGTGATATGTAAACTCTACCAAGATGTCCGGATCCTCTACCACTCGGGTTGTTAGGTCTTCTTGGTCTCAGAGGGCGCCAAGCCACGCCATTCTCAATCCACCAACGACTTACGTCCAACTTGTCCTGTGAGACGAGCGTAGGACACACAGCTGAGATCATCCAGAAGAAAGTCAGTTTCAAGCTGAAAGACACAAGCAAAACCGTAGTTAAGGCAAAGATTAAAACTCTCAAAGCGTCAGACCACTTAGATTGATGATTAGAGAGTCCATGGTCGTCTATCCGACTTATTCCTTCCTTCAAAGACGATCATGATGAAGATTTAAAATTGAAACATACTTGAGACAAATGTTGGCTTGGAGAACCCGGGAATCGATTCCGGTACCTCTCGCACGCAAAGTGAGCGCTCTACCATTTGAGCTAGCTTCCCTGGAGCAAGATGGCTGCCTTGATGCAATGGTGACAAATTCTGCCCCCCCTCTCTTCTTGAAAGAACTAACCACGTGCTAGGTAGCCCTTAGTGGCCTAAGCGTGGTCACACTATCTGACTGCACTGACATATCACACAGATAGAAATTTGCGAACGTGGAATTTGCAGTCCAGACACAAGAACTGGACAATATCATGAAGGGACAAGTTCTTCCATAAAGGCCATGAGTAGCGATGGTACGAAACACATTAGAAGAAATGGAAGCCAGTAGTGGGGGCGTCAATAGTATATCTACCTTCTGGCAATTGATAAGACTATTTTATGGTCTTCTTCAACTACGCGGCTTTTTAAAATATCAAGCCTTGCTGACCGGCGAAGGGATATGATAACCGTAGCCGACGAAATCGGTACGAGTAAGATAGTGACGGAAGGCACAAACAGGATCTGGCAGAAGATCGACCCCGAGGCCATGTACAAAGTCTGACACGCAGGAATGGAGTACGACGTTGAGCGCACGGACCTGAACGAACAGACTCATTTTTGGCAATAAATTCAGGAATGGGCCAAAAAGAATACAAGACCAATCCGCTGTCCAGGTCATAGAAGATCTTTCAAGAGCATAAAGATGAGACACTCTGGACGTCAAAGCAAACGCCGCCACAAAGGCCGTGTCATAAGACACAGCTTTATAGACGCGGACTCTAAGGGTTCCCAAGATGGTAAATCAGGTCACACAGAACCACACCGATATCCTATTTCGGTAACAGTTGGCGAGTACAACGCGACTGTAATGCGAAGGCGCGAATAAGCGCAGAGATATAATCGTTAAGGCTAAAGTCGGTACCAAAGGTAAGACGTAACACGCTAGCCAGAGCAGATCGATAGCCCTCCATGGTGCTAATATGAAACTCCCTATCCTGGAAGGTGAAGGAGGAAGTCAATGCGAGGGAAATAGAATCGGGGACGGTATCACGTCCTCGGCACCAGGACCAATATAGGAAACGTAGCAAGTAAGGTCCTACATATAATAAACAACCTTAAGGTTGATGACAGAACCATAAAGTCAAAGTCTAACCATTGGTGTAACGGTCTATACAGGCATAAAGTACTTGATGGAGACAGCCGGAAAAACTGTCCAAGTACACCACGAAAACATTGTGTTGTTTTAAGCACAATCCTAAGATAAATGGATCTCAACACAATGTTTGTGTGTTAAAGTCAACATGGTTCATTGTTAAAACAACACTGTGCTGAATTCAATTAAAGGTGACTAGTCCGTCATTCACATTCCCGCCGTCGTCCTAAGAGAATATCCACGTCCATAATCCAAAGACCTATTCCATATAACAGTATTTGACCAAATACTGCTGATTGTAATACAATTATGATATTCTGAACTCCAGACTGGAAAACAACAAGGTCTGGACAGGACTCTCTCCGTAGAGTAACGACGAACCTAAGTAAATCACAATGTGAAAAACCCGAGAAGAATTGATACAAGTGGAAAGATGACGCCAAACGAACGGACTTCCCCTCCCGCCGATGACCGACGATGAAGAATCAAAGGGGTGCCGATGAATGGATATAAAATATGCATCTCGCAAATGAAGAAATGACGTGACAAACGGCGTTATGGCGTACCAGAAACGTCTAACCGATGTAATAGAATGACGCACAGGTGTATGAGAGACACATGACGGCGTAATGAATATGCCGTCAAAGGTGTAATAGGAAAGCGTAATGTGAAAAGTGCGAGAAACGTTGTATATGATAAACAACGTAGTGATTTCCCAATTCACAACAACTTAATGTATATACATGCTCAAACTGGAGCAGGATACAAACTTATAAAAGTACACGACGTAACCGAAGGGCGTTGCAAACAGTAACCCCGAAGTTGAATGTAATAAATTTTCCTTCTCTTTAAACGCAGTAGAGATGAACATATTAAATGTTTGTAGCGTTAATCACCAAATGTAAGCTCAATGAGATAAATGGGATTATGGATCTTTGTGTCAGTGGACATGAAAAAATGTGTCAATGAATATGGTTACATTATGACCTCTCCCGATGTAATTTGTCTCCTGTACATGAAATTCAGTACTGGAGTTTTATATGGAGAGAATATTAAACATTTACAAGAATGTTACTATCAATAACCAAAAAGTCACACAATCGACATCCAGAACAAAGATTTTTCCAGGAAACCAAAACAAATCCTTAAAGGATTTTTAAATTCCCGAAGAGAGGGAAAACATTTAAGGTCCCTCGCCGGCAGGAGGTTATTCAAAAATTTTGAATTTGAAATGACCTAACACGAACCAATTTGTCGAGAAGCGGCAGAAACAGTAAGAACATTACTAAAGAGCAGTTTGATGCTCTAGTAGACTGTACTGGTAATACAAACTTGGTAGAAAGAAACCATAGAAGACTTCACGACTTACGTGTCAATAGGCTTAACCTTGGCCGGACCAATAGATTCCCACTCACGCTAGTTAAATTTTAAAATTTTCTCATAGAGAAGAAATTAAAATTAGTGCATAAGTCCATCTGAATTATAAGCGTAACACAGTATACAGATGGAACAGCTTGGTGAGAAACAAAACAAATCACATGTATGACAGTCTTAAGTAAGGCGTTGCGTTGCGCTTGCCAATTGGCGACTGAGGAAGCACGTTGGATTACCAATAACATCTCTTGGATATTCTCCACGAAATTGGTATTGAACTCAAGTGGAGATGACTTCGAAGACTTAGAAATCTGAGGTAAATCTCGATCACGTTTGGGTGGTTTGTCAGGTAAAACGTTATCATGAATGTCATGGGGAATCCGGAAACGAGGCTTTTTGAATTTATTGTCATCCTGTAATTGACGATCAAACTTCTCTAAATGATCCACCCACGCTGGGGACGGAGCGCATGTACGAGGCGTCACAGGCTTGGAAGACATGAATGCAGAATCCGCTGCTGTCCGACACTTACTACTAGATGGAACAACCTTCGAAGGGGCGGGCATATCCGGAACCAACGCTAAAAGCGCCTGCATTCTCAGCAAATAATCCATCTTCGACGTATCTTCCGAACTTTCCCGAGAGGAAGACGAATCATCCGACGAACTCGAAGAGACCGGAGATTGAGAACGCGAAGATGATAAATCATGATCCACCGCATGGTCAAGGAAAGGCGTCCGATGATAATGAAGATGATAATCTTGATCAGAAGGAGCCGAAACCCGTGGTAAACGGTGAGTAGAATCAGGTGAATGAACTGTCAAAGTACGAGAACGGCGTACCGGCGAGCGGGAGGGCCGTAAATTGGTACCAAAATGAACCGGTGGACGAGAACTACGGATCGGGGATCGAGACCGATGAACCGACGCAACAGAATCACGAACAGGTGAAAACAAACGACAAGATGGAAAATCCGAACGTCGTGTACGAGAACGTGAATGTTTAAGTGAAGAATCAACAATCGCGGAAACTGGAGATCGTAAGTTCGCAACCTGAACACTTAATGGAAGAACCGAACGCCCTTCCATAGATTTTCCAGCATTAGGAAAACTATATTTAGTTTTAACCCGCAAAGGCCAATAGGTAATGGTGAAATAACCTGGGGCACAGAATTCTTTTGTTTGTCGGGGACAATAGAATGGCCAGCCAAGACCGACCTGGTCTTTGTTGACCGTAACAAAGGAACTGGTTTTGGATCGGCCCTAGACAATGAGTCTCCAGACCGGGTCAAGCTGTCTAGTAACCTAGAATTATCATCGCGTAGGATTGTACCGCTTGGTGGTATACATACTGACGCGGGAGACACTGAGTCTTGACCAGCTCGGTCAAGATCTTCATTAGAGTTCATGTCATTAACCAAAGAAATTTCTGAGACCCGTCTGTCGATCTCCGACAAAGACGGGTCATCACAAGAATGTAAAAGAAAAGCCCGACGGGCCTGGGCATAATTCTTCCAGGCCGCCGGGTCCCATAATACACACTCCGCGCACGTGGACGCCCGGTAACATAATCTTTACACGCAAAACAAGCTGTGTGAGCGTCTAAAGGGGAAACATTTTTCCCGCACGTACGACAAGGAATACAAGACGGAACTTCCGACATAATACAGTAAGTAAGTTCCGAATCAATAACAAAAACTCAACACTTGATAAAGGATATACCAGCGAGACAACAACAACTAATGTTGTAAAATTGCCTCTGAACACTTCCCTAGATGTGCACTGCTCGAGCAAACAGGAGAAAGAGGAAGAGAATGGGCTGTGCATTGGCTTTTATGGTAACCACGTTGGGAAGAGTGAGAGCTCTCCTAGGGGCGGATAACTCTATCTCCTAGGGGAGATAATTTTCAATTTTTAACTTCCGTTTTCTGCGTTTGATTGTGCATTTAAATGGAGTTTAAAGGCAATAATTGAAGCAGGTTTACGATTTAGGCAACGAATCTAAACATTTCTGCAAATTTGCAAAAAAACAAGCAGAATTTATAATCGCTATGAGCAGCCAAGAAGTTCTCAAATTAGTCTATTTCATTTGAGAACACTCATTTGTCAGGTGCTTGGATTTATTGTGCTTTAGACACATGATGGAGGAAAGAGGTTGATTCCTTTTTTAAGATTTTTCAAGTTTATTAATTCTTCTGTACGTGTTTGTTACAGAACCGTGGTCAGGATATTTTATTTCCAACAACTTTAGATGGGAAACTAGAGTTGCAAATCTATGATCTCAATGAAACATGGAAGGTACAGTATAAATCTAACTATTTCCACAGAGTACATCAGCCATTCACCATTTCATGAGATAGATAAAGAAATATTACGGTAATTCCCCTAATAATTCAATCACAGGAAGTTCACTTTTCAACTCCGTTATTCAAACAGGGAGAAAAAGTAACATTCCCATCCTGAATTCAAATTGAAGAAAAGTCAAATAATGACAAAATGGGGCACTTCGTAGCTGGTGCCATCAAGAATATTTCCAGATAAAAGCCATTTTCGCTGCACTTCCGGTGATTGAATTATTAGGGGAATTACCATAATCAATAGTCCAAGGTTACTATGACCCTTCACGCCAGATGACAGATAATTTGTGAGAGATTGTCAGACATTGACAATCTCTCATAAATAACCTGTCTAGCGTGAAGGGTCCTACGAAGCTCGAAATAATTAAGAGCTTTCATACTTCCACAGGAAAGTGTGAAGGTTTCTCATTATATATTCAATGTCCTGTTGCTTTTTACCATTAACTAAAAACAATTTCTTACACACTCTTAAAACGCTAATGTTAGATTTAACATCTAAAGTGTTGAAGGAGGGAAAGCATTTATAAAGTATTTTATTTATCACATATAAGTGTTAAATGCAACATTTTAAGATGTTGTATCCAACAATTAAATTTAAAAGTGGTGAATACAACACTTAAAAGTGGTCAATACAACACTTTCTAAGTGCTTTCCCTCCTCCAACACTTTAGATGTTAAATCTAACATTAACGTTTTAAGAGTGCAGTATAGTGTGTTACCAAATTTACACCACACATGCATCTTGTCAAATGAGAAGCCTACTGAATATGGGTGAATTTACTTATTTTGGGTGTCCTATGTGAGCAGTATGTATCATCAATTTCTTGCATTTTGGTGGAGTTCTTTTATTTACTTTTTTCTTACACCCAGGCTATGGAAGAGATGGTGGATGTGGGATATGCTAAATCTATAGGCGTGTCCAACTTTAGTAAATACCAGGTGGCTGGCTTACTCATGATGCAAGATATCAAGTACAAACCTGCAGTCATACAAGTGAGTTCATTTACTGCACAGGTCTGAGGTCAATTTCATGAAACCCCACTTGAGGCAACTTCAGTTTCGCAAATGAAAGTTCAAGTGCACTTGAAAGCCTCCCTTCCCTTGAGTTTTTTTCTTTTCATGAAAGTTCACTTAAACCTGAAATCGCACTAGGCTGACCTCCCTTGAAAACCACATTTGAAATGAAAATGTACTTGAAATGACCAATATGAAGGGAGATGGTGAAAAAATCTTTGAAGCAGCATGGAACCAGACACCCTCCATCCACCCTATAAAACAGAGGACAGCGCACAAGACACAGACAGAACGCTTACATGTACATACCGCAATAAAGACAACTGATATTACAGTGTTAGACATCACGTTATCAAGTTCCTGTTACTTCTCAGCAAAATGCTTTGAAGCAACAGGAACTCATGATCTGAAAATGGCACCGACATATGTATTTGACACTTGAAATTCTACCGATCAGCTCCTGCGCATCAAGTATTTTGAACATACACTTGATTCTGTGGGGGTACTTTTTATTACCAAACCGCACAAAAGAGTTCCAAAAAGGCCACTTCGAAAATCATTTTACCAAGTGTGGCCAAAAACGTTTAGTGAAACACAACTTGAGAATTTTGTAAAGTGCACTTGGACAAGAGTGAGTGAGTGAATAGAATTTAATGTCGCTTTCAACAATATTTCAGCTATATCGCGACGAACCAACTAAGCACCACCCAGCCAAGTTGCGTTACTGCTATTTCAAAGAAGAAATCTTTGAAGCAGCATGGAACCAGACACCCTCCATCACTGAGGACAGTGCACAAGACGCAGACAGGATGCTTACATGGTGCAATAAAGACAAGTGATATTACAGTGCTAGACATCACATATCAAGTTCCTGTTGCTTCTCAGCAAAATGCATTGAAGGAACAGGAACCTGAACCCACCCAACCACCCGTGCACTTGGACAAGTGCAGCAATACCATTGAAAAAGTCAAGTCAAATGAGGTTTCATGAAATCGGCCCCTGGTCACTCTATATGATTGAGGGCTGTTAATAGTCGTGAAACAGAGTAGAACAATAGTCTGTCTGGGTATAAAATGATAACAATGTGTCTGAACTGAAACCCTGAACAATAGAAACATACACGAAAGATCAACCAATGTGGAAATCACCCTCAATTCTGGGGACAAAATTCAGTTGAATGACAAATAAATCTGGTCACCCCCAAAAACCATTAAACAATGAAGAAATAATGAATTGTTTTACACTTTGTCAACTTCGTGTTCTGATGAATTCGATCACACCTGATTTTATAGTGAGAATTTCTCCCATTTATTAATTTGTATTTCAAGTCAAACAGCAGCAAGCACTTTCCAGAACTTTAATTATTAATGCTAAGGTTAAATGTGGATTCCAGATATTTAATGTGCATGTACGTATTCTCTCGATTTATGATGTAGGTAGAATGTCATCCATACCTGCCCCAAGAATCCCTGGTAGAATATTGTGAGACCAAAGAAATCACAATGACAGGATACAGTCCACTGGGATGTCCGAAACAAGGGAATGTGTATGTATGCTACTGAATCTTGTTTTCATTTAAAATTTTATCTGCTATTTTTATACACTTTATAATGTACGTGTACATTCCTCACATCTAGCAATATCATCAGGAGACAATACAGATGAAAACTGGCTTCAGTATCCACTTGCACAATTATTTAATAGAAAGTCCAAATTTCGAGATACATGTACTAAGTTGAAATTTTGACTTGATAACTCAATATTTTTTTCCTTAAAACTCAACATTTGAAAAAGTTATTACCTTGACATGGCCCCGGGATGCTTACTGGGGGCATTTTTTTTCGGCATATTAAGTTGATTTAGTATCTCAAATTTTGAGTTGTCTCGAAATTATGACTTGGATGAACATTTCGAGTTAGTATCTCGAAATTTCAACTTTAGTATCTCAAGATTTCAACTTGGTAACTCGAGATTTCGACTTGATTTAATATATCGAAATTCGACTTAGTAACTCGAAATTTCAACAAGACATTTGACTAAAGTAACTTGAAACTTCGACTTAGTAACTCGAAATTTCAACAAGACATTTGACTAAAGTAACTTGAAACTTCGACTTAGTAACTCAAAATTTCGACTTAGCAACTCAAAATTTTGATCTAAAAATTCTACATTTGAAAAAAAAACCTCGCAACTTAGCATGGCCCCTTGACGCTTCCTTGAAGACCATAGTAAGAATTTTTTTCGGCATATTAAGTTTCCAAAAAGCAACATGACACATGGTCTCCCCTAATGTATCCACTAACACAAAAATTCAATTTTAATGATTTTCGAATTTTGGTGTCAGTGACCTTGACCTCAATTTAGGTATGTGACACATCTCCCAATAATGTATCTGATGACACAAAATGCGATTTTCAAAGATTTCCTGATTTCGGGGTTACAATGACCTTGATCTTTGACCTTAACATCAAGTTAAAAATGTATTTTCTCCATTATGATTTCAGAACGAACATCCATTTGCAGTTTACACTTGTTACAAAAGGAAGTTTTTAGAAATGATATTGATCATTTTTTTATGTTTTTTCTTTTATTCAGTGCTGACAGACCCAGATTGTTAGATGAAGCTTTAATAAAAGGAATTGCTCAAAAATACAAGAAAACAGCAGCTCAGGTAAAATGAACAATGATATTGCTATAAGCATGCAGGAAAGTTCCTTCTTCTTTGTAAACACAGTCAAAATCACATATGGTATGTGAGCTGACAATACTGATTCTCTGTGGATATAATGGCCCAGGATCCAATCAGAGGGTGGGATTTGAGACAAAACTTTTGTCGTTCTTTCACTAGCTGCACTGCGTACAGATTTGCCATGATAGAGAGTATACACATGAAATGTGAATTTCGAGAGTGAGTGAGTGAGTGAATATGATTTAACGTCGCTTTCATCACTATTTCATCCCCACAGGTGCCTCAGTTAGTCGCCTCTTACGACAAGCTCTCTGAGGAGCGGAGACCTATTCTTACCATGACCTGGTGTGTGCACAAAGACACCCCAGGTCAATCTCCAGGAGCGTCACCGGGTGTGAACAGAGAATCACTTCATTGTAGTCCCAGTATATCAGGGGCCGCGGAGCTGGGGGGACAGCAATGTTATATGTCCTATCTTGGATGGCATCAGTCCAGCATTTAACATGGCCGAAATAGAGTTCAGCAGACCCCCAAACACTTTCAGATGTGCTCTGAGGCCCTTGTATATGATATAAAACTTGAGCAATATTGACTTGGATAATATGGAGTTTTATGAACATCCAGACAGGTGCCGTAGTTCTCTCGGACCTGTGAAAGCAGGTTCAGAGCAGAACAGAAATCGATCCACACTTGAAATTTCATGTTAAGTGGCATTAATTTACAGATAGAGATGTTTATTTCAAATAAATGATAGTATAAATTTACTTTCAATTTTTTCATGTTATGTGGGGTTTGAAGTGAAATACATGAGCTGTACTCGCATCCATTGTTCTTAATTCGTCAGGTAGTGTTAAGGTGGAACATACAGAGGGGTGTGACAGTAATACCTAAAAGTGTGAAGCCAGACCGAATAAAGGAGAACTTCCAGGTCAGTATGGCTATGTCATCCTCATTTTATACGGTAATCCATTTAATAATTCAATCCCCCTATCAAAATTCAATCAACCCAAATTTCAGTTGGGGACAAAATTCAATCGGCCGTTCTAATAAATTTAATCACCCTCTAAAATCACTGAAATAATGAAGATATTATGGATTATATACTAGATTTTGAACCATTCTGCCAACTTCCTGTTCTAATGAATTCATTGACCCCTGATTTTATAGTAGAAAATTTAACTTCCAGTTATTAAATTAGTAGGGGGTTTAATCCATAAATCAAGTTATATGTTTAGATAAAACCTATAATAGTTTATTAAGCACAGGAAGAGAGATTTCCCACCATAGAATGAGAAGTGGTAATTAAATTCATCAGAACAGGGAAATTGACAAAAAGAGACAATCCATTTATTTCGTCATTATTTCGATGATTTTAGCAAGTGATCAAAATTTATCAGAAAGACTGACTGAATTTTGTCCACAAAATTGGAGGTGATATTACTATGCAGATATGATTTAATGTACATCTGACTTTACATGGCTGCTATCATACTAAAATTTTGATTAGTTTTGAATATTTAGTTCCAGGCCTAGCAAACTCCTCCACACACACCTCAATTCCTCTATCCATCCATCTATTTCCATTTGCTCAGGGGCAATTATTTGTGTATGGACAGAAATTCTCCGAAATATTCCACAGCCAGGGACAAAGTTCCGTGGATGCGCACCAGTTCTCCCTTAAAGTTAGTTCAGCCTCTCAACTGAGTGATCACAAACATGCAATGGGGCATTGATGTGGATATTGGTGAAACTTACGAACGATACAGATTTGATATTTTTGGAACATCATGAGGTCTTGCCGGCATCATTGAAAACTGATGACCTGATATTCTCTCCTGCAGGAAACTAGCCTATGTTTATGTATACTATGATTGTCTTTTTGAATTTGGTGCTAATACTGTTATATGGAATATGGAATAGGTCTTTGGATTATGGACGCGGATAGTCTTTAATGGACGATGGCTGAATTATGAATGATAGACCAGATGCTTGTAATTTGTCAGAGTGCATGGAACTTTGTACGCGGGCCAGTAATATTTCAAGAGTTTCAAGGATTGGATGGGGCGAGCGCTAGGATTTCTGGTCCATGCACACAGAATTGGCTCGGAGTGCACAGGAACTGAGGTGTGTGCATGGAGGAGTTCGCTAGGTCCTATATCCATCAGTATCACATTTTGTTTCATAGGGTTTGATTCTCCCACACAAATACTGAAACTATTATTTGTATCAGTTTTAAATATTTTTTAAAGATCATAGGTCACTTATATTACTAATATATTTCACACATTGAACCAAGATAATGGTTTTCTTTCAGGTGTTTGATTTTTCCCTGGAGGCTGAAGATGTGAACGCAATTACAGAAACTCTAGGCAAAAAGAAAATCCGCTTTTATGAATTCAGTTGGTGAGTCAGTCAATGAAACTGTTTGAATTCAAGTTCCATTGTTCGAAATCTTGAACAATTCCTTCCAATTACTACTTTCTTATCTGAAAGCAGACTTGAAACCAGCAGTTAAATCTGCCATATCAGATATTATATAAATTGACGCAACAGGATTTATCTTCTCATTGTCTTTTATGGTGGGTCCAAACTGTCGGAAATGCTTGAAAACCAGAGGAAGCATTTCTGACAGTTTGGATGCCACTAGCCAAAATTCACATTGCATCCAGTTTTTCATCCAGCATAATCACACATTTATCAAGCGAGAAACATTGCATAAAAATCCATTTGATTGCTTTACATTTCACAGGGCGAAGAACCATCCAGAATATCAGCTGGAATAGATGATCACGCAAGACGGGGGATATTCCATTATTGTTTGGGGAGTCAGATTAACTAACACATGGTTGACAACACACCAGAACATACACAAATTTTACGACTTCTCACTCATCTGTCCATGTCAGTGAAATGTTATAATGCAAAGTTCTGCCAGATCATCGCAGTAACTGTAGTGGCTGTGTGTAACATATAAATCCCCAAATTTGTCCATGGGATATTTAACATAGATTACTTTAGGCTGGATTTGATTAGGGTGAAGTCAGCTAATTTCGGGCAATGGGAAACTTCGGACAGTTCAAGTAATCCATCTAATTACAAAAAAAAATTCTAATCATCAAACCTGATTGAATTGGATTTAGGGAATTTATTTCTACTCGTTTTTCGTGCAAGAAATTGTGTCAATATCAGAAGCCGCATACATGTTCACCAGATAACATGGCAATTTTCTTTGACAAGGTGCTTCAGGAAGATGTGGGGAAATTCGGCATTTGCATACACTTCACCATCCATAAGATGGCTTGCGAATCGTGTGTCTCCATTATCGCGAAGCGATATTCGGTGTTTTACCGGATTCTGTTCGGCCTTCATCCGGCGGAGAACAGACTCGAAAACTCTGATAAATTACAGGTTTTCATACATACCTCGGAAACAGATATCGCCTGGGCTTACAAAATATATATGTATGAATAACTTTCGTATCATCCAAGAGGTGTGGTAGATCTGTAATTTTGAACAAGTAGATCATCACAGGACTCGAAAATGGCGGGTTACGTCGGTAGACTTTAGCGGATTGGCTGACGAAGTCACGTGGTATTGATTTCTGGGAATTCCCTCTTGCAGTTGCCGAAAGTAGTCTGAAAGGGCTACATACGATCCCAGGGTCATTCTTACCGCGTATAGATGACCGAAATGGTTACAGGTTGGAAATTCGAACTACCATTAACGTTATGGCGTCCCATGGCATGTGCTTATCCATATGGATTAACATGACGTGCATTCGAAGCTCCACGCATCATGTCCGAATTTCCCCGAAATTGACCACCTTTCATAAATATTTTTTCATTAACGAATGTTCAATGTGATCACCATCCGCACAAATCAGGCCAATATTCGGGAACCCTTGTCTCAATGATACTGGTGTAAACAAGCATCTGCATACATCCAGATATTGGAGAATGCGGCGCTTTGCCAAAGGTGTCCGAAATATGCGGACTAAGATTTTGACCGGGGAGGCAGGGATTACAGACAGTTCGTATTTGATTTAATCAGACATGTTGAGCACATATCGAAATCACAGATCGGCTTGGCCGATGCTCCCGTGTCGAGAAATCGGTCAGGAGAGTAAATGTATAAATTCTGCATCTGTAACAGATCGGATAAAAATCTAAATTCTTGACTGCACTTTGGCAATGTAATATGAAATAGTTAGGGAGTCTAAATCCTATTAACTACGTAATCTTGCTGACAACATCACTAAGATTAACATTTGACAAAAAACATTCTGTTGGAGAATAAAATGTTTTCCTTATTACTTTACAGTTCCTAACTTCGAAGCAGCAGGCAAAATTTATTACTCTTGATTTTTCAGTCAGGTAAGCTTATTTAGGGTCTCGAACTACATAGTCGGCAGCACCAGTTTGCCAAAATCAAATCCGGACACAAAAGTTATTTGTGAACTTCTGAAATGGTCAGATTCATCATAATTACTTACAAATGAGAATAATATAATGCCACCTGCCAAAAAAATGTCAGCAGTTTAAAAGTAACAAAATAATAATCGAGAAAATCAGACACCATGAAATATTTGACAGAAGTGTCGATGTCGAACGTCAATATTTCTGCCAGTTATATAAACTACTCTCAGACTAAGGCAGAAAAAAAACAATCCCTATCTTTACATACTCATTTATATTTTGTATTAGTATTTTTTTCCTTCACACAGACCAAATATATCTATCAATAAATGCTGTGTGATACAATCTTCATGAATCACAATGTCATTAGAGTTACTTGAGCAGTCAGCCTCCAACAATACTATTTCCTGCAAATAAAAAGACGACCTCGAACAACTCTTGGGTAGAATTTTCAAGAGCATTTATTTTGGCAATTTTTTTTTTTTTTAAACTGTAATTTCTTTTTGTAAATTTTTCACTGTCGACGTGGCACTAAACAAATGATGCGGTGGTGCTTGTGAAGCTGGAATTAATTTCATTCAGCCTAAGAATGTTGATCTGGCGAAGCTATACCGTCCAACCACAAAAAGATACAAATTTGGCAACAAAGAAGTATGTGGTGAAAACTTAAGGATGTCCGCTGGTGGTAAATCAAAATAATTAACTTTTTGAATAATTTGTGTTGTTGCATTTATAATTGTGTAATATGAAAAAAACAAAAACAAAATATAGGTTGGTGTACATTTTTTAGCTGTAGGTAACATTAAGTGGACTGACCCTGGCTCAATTTGATAACCTAGAAAGCATAGGGAATAACCTAAGTTTTGAAGCATATTCATGAAAAACTCATATAAATAGTATTTAACTTTTTCTTATATTCTAACTGTTTGCAGATAATCACAATGTCTATCAAAATTTATCAAACTGGATGGATGTTGACGTGAAAAATTCTTGGCTGGAAGACTTTTAAAGGAAATTTCCATCTCTTAACCTAGGGAAGCCGAAGGGAAATAACCCAATAGGGAAAACAGGAAAAATGGCTGCCAAAGCCAAAAACCACCAGCGGACATCCTTAAAAGCAATATGTACCTGTAAATATGTTATAACTGGGATGTCTGAAGCTTGAAGGAGATTGCTTTTGTAATGTATTTGCTCGTGAAAGTAAAATGTGATGTGTGTGTATATATTTAAATTTATATTTAAATTTTTATATATTGCTTTTATAAGAATTTTTATCAATTGTTGATGTTTTTTATGGAGTATAAACACTGCCATTAAGTTTGTTAAAATATTGATGTCTAAATCCATTTAAACAGATAAACTGTTCACAAATGCAAGCCAGTTAGATTTTTTTATGACAGATATTTTCCCAAAATGAAAGGCATCTGTGGTGTTTCATGCACACTTGATTAACGTAGTATTAACACAAGGCTATTTTATGGATAGCAACTTCATTTATTGCTCTGGTCCTGATATTTTTTGTTGGAGATACTTCCAACTTTTTCTCAAACCTACATGTAATGTACAATAATGCAGAGATCTTTTTCTATGTTATCCATAAAATTGCCTTGTGTTATATATTCTGACTTCTATGACAGAAAAAATATATAGTATTTGTATACCTCATGCAAGAATGCAGCATTTTGATTGGATAAGCACAGTTTATAAACCTGGTGGCAGGGGTATTAACTCTGCAGGAGTTGACTACTCTTTCAATAGTAACCTCTTGACAGAGAGTGCACTTTAGAGAAGGTAACTATTGTCACAGGTGGGCATTTAAAGTGTGACTATTAGTCTGTTACAAGACAAGTGAGAAGAGACATTCGTTATACTAAATCTTATCATTGGCGGTTGCCCTAGGATCCGTCTCCCTATAATGTCTTCTTAAGCGGATGATCACTTCTAGAACATACTACAGAGAGATATATCCCTTGAGAACAGGCAATACGAGTACAACAGCATCCTCAGCTGTGTGTTTCATATCACTCCCAACATTCTGGGGGAGGTCACCAAGCCTCTAGTATCAAAAGAGGGGCATTCTAGCCTCTCATTTCAAGAGATACATTTTTTTAGTCTTCCCATACCCTATATCATGTATAGTATGATGATCGGACAGTTGATTACTATTGTCTGTAATTGAGAAATTCTTAATTTAGATGCCTGGATTAAGTTGTACCTGGACCCCAAATACTTGCTCCTGAAATAAATTGTTAAAGGATTCTATTTGACGGTCTTGTTTGTTACTCGGACAGGAATCATTACTCTAATATCATTCATATCAGCCATGCTGTGGTTCTGCTCATTTGTAACACCTACCCTGATTTTTCTATATGATTGTATCGGTACCCTTCACTGGGATGAAATTACATTCGCAAAAAAAAACGAGAGATCCTGAAGGATACTGGCGCCCACCATTGTCCGATAATTGTAAGCTAATGACAAGGGGATCTTTTTGTCCATTGTTACTAAGAACAAATGATTGATTTGTAATTTTGTTTACAGAATTCCGAATCTGAGCGAAAAAGATCGAAAAAGAGACACTGAAAAACACCAAGATATAATCTAAGTTTCAGGAGTTTCAAGATTTCTAGAAACTGTACTTATGTCGGTTGTTATAATACAAATGAGCAAAGTTAGTCTGAAAGTGAATGCACATGTACGGAGGATCCTTCGCCTTCGTTTTGTGGTATTTTTTTATTATTTCTTTGGGTACTGGAAGCGAAGACAAATCTCTGACACTTTGGCATGGGCTATGAAACATACTTAAGATTTTATAATTAGGAACGAATACTAATTCTGTTCTGTTTATTGGGCCAGTTTGAGATCTCTCTTTTAAGATACCATGCTCGAAATAGTAAGATGGTACAATACTTCATACTGAAGGGATCTGGTCTGCGCAGTAATGTTGAAACTTCGAAAGTGCCTGAATCCTGATTATCTCCCTAGGATCGAAACATGCAGTAGTCTACAGTTGTCGAGTTGTGACGTTGAGTCACAAGAGTGACGTCCCTTCATGTAGCCGGCAGACGAAAGGGTGGGGCAGTTCACTTGCAGCTGCATGGTCTAAAGAAAACTGATTTAAAATTTGAAGAAATACATTTTAATTCCGAATTATTTGAACTCCTTGAGTGGAGGTATGGATATTCTCTATAGTCAATATGTAGAATATGCCCCACTGTTTGATCCGCCGACTCTTGTGATGCACCATCACAACTCGGGAATACCGCATTAAATTGAGGTGTAACTTGGATTTTCGAATCGGACCAAAAAAGTTATCTTACACAACTAGGGGAACCTGTGTACCAAATTTGAGAAATATCCATGCAGTGGTCTCTGAGAAATCGCGATAACAAGGTTTCATGGGGAAATCCAAGATGGCTGCCTTGTGGCCATATTGGATTTTCGAATCAGACCAGAAAAGGTATCTTGCACAACTAGACCCCAAGGGGAACCTGTGTACCAAATTTGAGAAAGATCCATGCAGTAGTTCCTGAGAAATCGCGATAACAAGGTTTCATGGGGAAATCCAAGATGGCTGCCTTGTGATCATATTGGACTTTCGAATCGGACCAGAAAAGGTATCTTGCACAACTAGACCCCAAGGGGAACCTGTGTACCAAATTTGAGAAAGATCCATAAAGTAGTTCCTGAGAAATCGCGATAACAAGAATTGTTTACCGACGGACGAAAAGCGATTTGAATAGCCCACCATCTGGTGATGCTGGGCTAAAAATCTCAATTTCCCTTTCTCCCTTTTATGTAATACTTAGCAGAGGTGTTATGATATAGTTTCCATGATAACACTTTTAGGTTACCATAACTGTTCCCATTGTGACATGTACAGGGTATGTAGTTCATGTGAGAGGAGATACAGCTTTTCAAATGTTCAGCAAATGGAGCAATGTCTGACCACTTGCCCATTTCCCACTGTTGGAAATCCTGTGAATTCATGCCACTCCCTGTATATGTTATGCACATTCAGAAACTGTTAAAACAAAGAGTTTTTGGTAATCCATTTGGGTCCCCTTAAATCATGTTTGTGTAACCCAGTTCTGCAGTTAGAAAAAAAAACTCCTTCAATTAGAATCTCCGCTCCTCTTTCAAACTTTAACATGGTATTGATGTTGCAGAGAGATGTTGAAGATAAAGTAGCATCTATTTCATGAAGAAAATCCCACAAAAAACATTTCCCAGAACCAACATTTATTGCATAACAAAGGATAGATATACATACATAAGCTGCAGGATATTAAAAACTAACCACATAAAATAATGCAGCAATGTATAATTACCAGGGCATGGCATGAAACCTTGTTTGAACAGGGGATACACAATTCTATATTGCAGGTATAATCAACATCCTGGATATCAAAAATATATTTCGAAATTTACCTCCTTCATATAGCAAACGATGTAAAACAGGACATCTAAAAGTCAACAGTTCAGATTTGTTTCCCTATGTCATGTTTGTTGGTGTGGATTTTCATGTTAACATGCCAACCAGAATAAATGAGAACATGACAAAAATCCAATACTTTCACCACGACAACATCATGTCAGGTCAGTTTTGTTCCGAAGGAAGAATTCAGTGCACACTACCATCTCTCTAATATGGCGTTAACCGAGGTCGGTTTTGCAGAAAATTCAGCAATATTATAAAAAAATGGACATACAAGTATATATTTGCTTCGGATGATAAAAAATAAATTAGCAAATTTTCATAAATAATACATTGTGTTCCTTGTTATAAAATTTAGGATTACTTTTGCTGGAAAATTGCTGTTATGACACGTGACAATATATCAGCTACGTATGTCATATAAAGATTTCCAAGTGTGATGATGAACAAAGCAGAGGCTAGTATGCAAAAATGACCTCATTCGCCTCCATTCAGACAGGTAGTCATCCCATGCTGGTCAACTTTCTGTTCACCGAATTGTGGCCTGGTCGCCCTTTTCTTAAACTTATTGTCACAGTTGTGTTCACTGTGCGATCTTTAGTCGCTCAGACAATCTGAACGCTTCACAGATCAATCTCTCCATATATCAGGTGAGGATCGGGTCAACATCGAGTCTACATTGAGCAAGGGCAGATTTGGGTTGACATGATGTTGACATGGTGAAATAATCGGGTAAACATCGTTAAAAGATAGGGCCAGTCAAGTTTAGCCTTCACTTGCCCATTGTACTGTAAAGTGTATCCGAATGCATGTATAAAACGAGCGGAGGATGCATGTAAGGAGGTCTTCTTTCCTCAATATTTTGTTAAAATCAACACCACAATATACATGTTACATCTGGAATAAAATATCCCAGTTTACATGCAACAATTTCCCACCTATATTATTCTATTCTGAGTAGGGGGAGGGGGGGGGGAGGATCCATCCAAATTAAAGATACAGAATGAATGGTGTTTAAAATACAGTTATTGTATTTCTATGTGAATATACACGTTTATCAGATATTCATTCAACAAGGTTTACGTAAAACCACTCTTCACAAACACTTATATATCAACAATACTATCAAAATATATGATCAATATTAAAAACTGACTTAATGAATAGACATTTTTCTGGAAACAAAATCATATATCAATATACCGATCAGCAGTTTAATATATTATATCTTTAAATTTATTGATTTAAAATATGAAATGCGTCGCAAAGATTTCATTGCCCAAACATTGTAACAATTTAACGATTGAGTATTATCAAATTCACCCAGTTGGACCCTGCATATGCAATGTTGGAATGTGGTTTGCATAATACTAATAACGAGACTAATAGAAAATCATTGTGTAAAGTGAATGTTTGAAAAAGGTGAAATTTATACTATTTTAATATAAAAGCATGCCATCAAAAACTTCGAAGTAAAATTTAGAACAGTACTTGATCAGACAGATCAGGAACTCGACAGGGTTAAGCATATTAAAAATATTTTTTTCGCAATTGAGCCTTTAACATGTGGAAAATAAATTGTCAGCTGGACCAAGGAAACTTGCTAATGCTTGCAAAAGCAAATCTTATCTCTTTATTGCTTAAGATTTGTGTTACATTTTCACTCCATAAGCACAAGTTTCAATCGCATGTTGTCATAGATTTTCATTTTGTCTTGTATTTGGAATGGTGTAGGCTGCAGATAATTTGAACACCATCCTTCCGTTGATATGAAAAATAAACAACACCAGGGCTGTTTCGAGATCACATTAAAAGAAGCCTGAGCTGCATAAACTACCTTTGGTATGTTAGATATACTGAGATCCACCTTTCCTCATCACAATTGCGTCCTCACAGAGTTGAGATCTTCCCACATGAAGTTGTCACTATAGTTCCATTACTGTGGTATCCACCTTTCCTCATCACAATTGCGTCCTCACAGAGTTGAGATCTTCCCACATGAAGTTGTCACTATAGTTCCATTACTGTGGTGCTTTGGGGGCCTCTCCCATGCCACCGGCCATCTCGTACACCTTTACACTGACTTCATATGCCAACTGGTCTGTATTCACCTTTTTATGGATGAACAAGGGTCAAGAAAATTAAAATTCCACTGGGGGCAATTCTAAAATTACATGATATATTTAACTTCAAAATTGCCCCTTCTCCTGCTGATTACGACCAGGATCCCACAATCACTTACAGCCTCTTTGTTAACCAATGTCAGTGAAAAACACTGGTACTGTAAATATGACAGTGGTACTAGAAGCAAATGTACTATAAAATGGGCATGATTAGATCAGACTAGCTGGACAGCACTGGCACTTGTGAAACAGCCTACACCACTGGACTCTTGCACAGTCCCTACACATGCAAGACGAAGTGCAAAGTCGCCATGACTAATAATGTAGATTTCATGGATGAATATTCATATTCCAGCATCAGCTCAACTTCCATGATGCAACTCAATTTTTGTTGAATCTGCATGAAGATGACACATCTCAATCTAACTGCACAACAATGTCACATCATGGAGTGGTGGCCAATGCAGGTATGAGTGTAGGGCAGCGTGGGGGAAAGGGTTGCACGGCATACTCTGTATGACCAGTGCCCATTGTACTATGATGGAGTGCCCAATCAAACCAACCAATCATGAAAGCGTAAGAAACTGCTACAACAGTCTGGTATTTATTCAGTACTAAAACAGGTGCGATTTCGCTTGCTGGGTTTACCGCATACTCAATTCTCCCTCTGGCACTGAAGAGCGATATGCAGGGGAGAAGAGCAGGAACTATCAAACACAAACCAGATGACGACATACTTCTTCTAGGTAAAACAAGCGCATGTGCGAAGCATATGCGTAGTATGAATAGACTTTAAACACAGTCTCTTGTAGAGTGATTCGGTGGCCGAATGGTTAGAGGGGTTCGGCTATTGTCACGAAGGTCGGGAGTTCGGGACCACTCAGAACAGACTGTAGTAGCAGACTGTTAGCTGGAAATGGAGTGCTATCATATCTCGCCAATGCATTCTAGCTAGTCTAATTGTAGGACGCAAACTTCTAGTTCAACTGCTTCTGTTTGTGTATATACATAATAGGATATTCAGAGATGTGAACTGTAAATCTCATGATCAGATTACAGTATTAACTTGAATCCTGGATATAAAACTTCTCTATTCTGAAATCATGTTGCTAAGTTTGGCTTCAGATTCTAGCAGTATTATCAATCTCAGAGACCAACATCTACAATAAAATCTATTTTTTATCAACCGAAGTGGTTATACACTATGGTCTTCATGCCATAACATATCAAACAGCCGACAAAAGATGTCACTGATTATGTTGGCAACATATGTTCTGGTCAGGCAGGGTATATTTTAAATTTGACCATTTCTCCTAGAAAATGTGACTTTAATAAAACTTGGTAAAATGCACAGTATGTAAGAATTTTAAGACCAACTGGAAAACTGTGAATTCTGAGCTATGTATTTACCTGTGTATCAGCTTCTGCGTAGACTCTAACTACGTCTTCTGTTCCCGAAGGTCTGTAAATAGATAGATGTTCATATTCAAAGACATGGTCAATCCTTTAACAATTCAGTCACAGGAAGTGAAATTTCCCACCATAAAACCAGGTAATCAAATTCATTAGAACAGGAATTTGAAATTGAAAAATGGTCCAAAATCTCAAATTCAATAGAATGACTGGATTTTCTGCAAAAGATTTAAGAGTTAATGACCGCCTTCGTGAATATTATCGTGTAATAATTTTTCGATGTTTAGTTTTAGACCATCAATCAAAAACCGCAAGCTTATGAATATCCTGTGTTGATGGGAGAATTTCGTGACTGATTTACAGGCCATGCTTGCACGTGCTGTCCATTCACAAGATGCAGCCGTGCGAACTCCGCACACTGCGCAATGAATGAACCAATCGACGCTCAGCTTTGTAGCACTGCGTCACAAGAATGAGACGTCACCAGTTGGACACGTGAATGAAAGAGATCACAACAAAACAAATGAAGATTATCGTGTGATTATCTCTATATGTTTTGAGGTCTGGACCAATCAGTGCATGGCTATAATGTGGAGCATATTAGAATGGTAGATACTTCATGTAGGGAGCTATTGTCGGAGTCTTTGTGCAGCTGAAAAGGCTCAAGTCTAGACACATTCTTGGCTATTGTAAGTATTGTCTGGTGAATCTTACATGGAGTATGAACCAAAAGATTGGACAGGGGGTGATCAAATTTTAATAGAATAATGCTTAACAACCCATATCACAAGGCTGAGACATTAAGATTGCTATGGTTATTCCCCTAATAATTCAATCACAGGAAGTTCATGTTTTCAACTCTTTTATTCAAACACAGAGAAAAAGTAACATTCCCATTCTTCATTCAAATTGAAAACTAGGCCCATGAGCATATATAGAAAGGTGGTTCAGAAGACAAATGCTGTTGCTTGATTGAGGGATGGGACAGATACCATCCATCGCAAGTGAACTTTTCTTTGCATAATCTAGATTTTATTGCACTGTACTTCCATTTGTAAATTAGTATTTCGTAATTTATGGCTCACAGGAAAAATAGTTTTAGCTGATTGTGATACCCGAGTATCGACATGATTGACTGGCTGCAATAGTGGAGATAGTAAAACTCAAAACAATAGCTGCTTCCGGAGTAACAGATTTCTTTCCCAGAGTTTCAATTCAAAATAGTATCTATTTGTTTGAAAAAGCCCCCCCCCCCAAAAAAAAACCCACACGAAAAACTGGAAATAATACCGAGCGGATCAGTATGTAGTGGTACTACTATTATACATACATGTGGTACTGGCACTGAATGAAAGTATTAATACACGTGAGTGCATGAAACAACAAGTGGCAAGGCATCCATCTCAGAATATTTCAGTTCTCAGACATGTCAGATAGTATTATTTCTAAGTTTAAGTTCAACTGATTCATTAATTTCACTACATACATGTACATATATTCCTAACACCAGTCCATGTGATGACCTGGTTTTAGCTTGACCTTTTTATTCATCAGAAACTAGATACATGTACAGCCCCTAGAGCTATGGTAGGGCAGCTCTTTACACATGTACATGTTGCCTTCTGAACTGTATTTCTCTGAGCTGAGGTCAATCTTTGGAAGAGTGACCAAAGCAGGCTTCCATACTTTAGTGCGTATTAATCTGATATCTTGAAGGAAAACAATTAACAGAGTATTATTTAATACAGGTAAGGGATCAAGTACATGCTAAGTGACTATATATAGGCCTACAAAGCATGTCAACCACTGAAGGATAAGTATTCTGGTCTGAGAAAGAATAAACAATTTGGAACTATTTTTATATGTGTACTTCGGACATCGCTAAAATCAGAAATTTTCTAGATCCCATAATAAAGGTGAGACAACTCACCTTTCCAAAAAACAGAAATTTTCTAGATCCCATAATAAAGGTGAGACAACTCACCTTTCTAAAAAGTCATGTAATGACAAAATGTGACACATTGTTGCTGGTGCCATCAAGAATATTTCCAGATGTAAGCCACTTTTGCTGCACTTCTGGTGATCAAATTATTAGGGGAATTACTGTAAATTCTGTGGAAATTTTTTCCCATGAGGAATGTAACAATCATTTATTCTCCCAGTTTTCTACATACTTGTAATGCAAGAACACGAGATCCATTGTTCGGAATTTTTAAGTATTTTTACCTGACAAAAGATCTCCCAGATGTATACTTCTTCACCAGAACATCTACTGCATCTTGCAGGCCTGCCGGTGATGTTACTTTTCTCTCAGCATCAGTCGTCTGTATCACAGTTCTGTCTTTCACCTTAACAGTTTGAGAATGGATGACATTTATGACTAAGGTGGTACAATCAAATGATACTGATTTGTACAACAGTCGGACACCTTTGAGGGGTACAGCCCGAGAGGTATGGGCATTTTCTCCCTCTCCCCCAGGCCGGACATATCCCCCTCCCTGGGCATATCCCCCTTCCCCATATTTTCAGATATTTAAGTATCGCCTCAACTATTCAGGAGTTCCAGAGATACATGATAAGATTTTTGTATCTATCAAGCAGAATATTCTACAATTACTGCCGGAGTAGTGAAGATCTCTCATTCCCCTGGCTGTCAGATGCCCAGACAACAGTGGATAAGCAATGTTATTGTTGGGAACTACAAAATATCAGTACCTTGAGCAGGAACACAGGCCTGCAAAACAAGAGTTTTGGGGGGTGTGGGCAGTGGTATTAGGGTGAAGTGTCGAAATATGGGGTCTCTATATATAACCCCATGCTTTTATATAAATCTACAACAAGGTTTGAAATGCACTTTGGGTGAATCGAGAAATAAACGGTTTACAGCCAAACAAAATACATCAGCATATTCCACAAGTATCACTTTATATATTCCCGTCATCAAATTAGTAAATTTGTGAAATTTTTTACCTTTGCTGGGCGATTCAAAATCCAACATAACTGTCCGTCCATCCAGGAACAGTGAGATTATGGCAGGCTTCGAACGAAGCCCGCCATAATCTCACTGTTCCTGGATGGATGGACAGTTATGCTGGATTTTGACAGTTCTGGACACTGATATCCTGGACACAAGCAAGTACAACACCCGGTCATCCATCCCAAGTATTGAGTGGGCTCAAGAGGGAAGGGTGATGTGAAAATGTATGTTTACATACAAGGTACATTTACATGACTGCCGATATGTACAATCATTCACCATAAGAGATGACAGGTTTACCTTGACTTTGAGTTGTCTGTTAGGTAAATCAGTGTAGGATCTATCCCAGTCCTCCAGATTCCAGTCTCTAGCTCGTAGTACCGTCTCCACTAGAAGAAGGTCAGATATCGCATCTCCTACGGTCTGAAATAAAAATTTGTGCGCGAGTCAAGTACCATCAATGCACAGAAAAATATTCAATATGTCAGAAAACTGCTGAGAAACAGTTGTAAATGTTTGAAAGTGGTCACTTTTTGCATGTGTGTTGTCTGCAACAGAACTAGTTAGGTTGGACTTTAGTTTAGTTAGGAAGATCTAAAAAAAGAAAGAAAAAAAAATGCTGCCAAATCGAAGAATTTCAATGGAGTTAAACAGCAAATGTTAAGCTTCATCAGTTAGGATTCTTAGACATGACCACAGTAAGCAACAGGGATAAGTTATTCTGATTTAAATACCTGATTGATGAGATCTATCAGAGTGTGGAGTTTCTGGACCGCTGCTTTCTGATTGTCTGTCTGGCTGGAATTACAAATGATAAGAGTATTACGAAGTTGCTATACTACTACACATCTCAATCTTCAAGACTTCGATAAAATTTAACATGAACATTAGTACCAGAAGTAGTTTGCTAACTTAAGGATGTTCCTCACCCTTGCTGGTGCATATAATATCACACATGTATTATGACTTTACACCAGGTAGTTTTCCTGTGAGAATATATATGGGGATTTTGAAGATTGTAGAATATATGAGTTATCTCCCCAGATCTGATTTCATGCCGTTTTAGATGAAGGCTGCATTTATTGATCTTGAACTTGAGTGACATAGGACTTTTGTTTTAAAGCAAGACTTTGTCAACTCAAAATAAATTTGTATCTCCTGGAGGTACATTCGCGTAAAATTTGGAAAAATTATGTTGTTGATTTGTTAGGGTGAGAGCTTAAAGAGCCCAGATTACAAGCTCTACAGACCCTAAATTTCAACACTTTTATTTAAAGTCAGGTAATCAATTTCATTATCAAACCTACAGATTAAACCGTAAATGCCTAAATTCACAATCACAGAGGTGTGAAATGTCTACCATATGATCGTCTACAGCAGTTGAAGTGAAAAAGTGAAAAACTAAAGTGAGAATATCTACCTTTGGTCAGCAAGAGCCTTTTTCACAAGTGATGTGGCATTATCACTGAACAAAACCTGTTGAGAGATGAAATTATATCATAAACATTCACAGCAAATTCAACTGCTTGTATGATATTTAACAATATCGTTATTATAAGGTCGAAAAACAGTCAAAATTCTGTCAAAAGCGATATGAACTCACTTTCGCAAACAATCAGGTAGGTATGCGGTGAACTCATTCACTCGATGATCTCAAACTGTTTTGATTTATCTAGATTCAGCTATGAGTATTCAGGGACATTTGTGAATGTGTATGGCAGCTCATGCCTGAATCGCAAGTTCTTTATTTTAAATTAATACAGACTTTTGGTCAAATGTAAGTTCTATGTCGAAAAAATGGGTGTACGATTTGGAAAAAAACTGTGATTATTGTCTGATTCTTGACCACTGATTAGTTACAGTTTCACTATACATACTATTAGGCTACCTTATATAAAACATCTACCTTGATCAAGTGAATTAAGGGTAATTACTCCCCCATCACCAGAATTCGGTGTAGTAGTAGTATTATTTATTAGCTTGATCAAGGTACTGATAAAGGCCCTTCCTACCGTTCCATGGCCGTTTGCTTCAAAGTAAACCCCAATGTCATATTCACCAGCTTTGTGGTGTAGATGTTTGACCCCTGTGGGAACACAAGCCACAGGCACTTTCTGGAAAAATACGAAGTGATTTATTTACAAAATCAGTTTTAAAATGCAGCTAAAACTGTTGCAAATATGATTGAAAGAAATCAGGTGCTAACTTCAAAAGCTAAAATTGTTGAAGAAAACTGCTGCCTTTGAATATCTTCAATATAGTGGATAAATTGCCATTCCAAATTAACTGTGCTGAAACAATAACATGAGGGGTTTCTTCTAAATCAAACCAGTCAGTGAGTGTGTTCAGCAAGCCCATTACATCAATCTGCCTCGAGGTCTGAGTTTTGACTGGTTTGAATTTCATCGATGACAGGATTACATTTATGTCGGGCTGAAATCGACATCGGGTGTCAAAGCAAAAGCCACAGTCTTCGGATACCAACATGCAAATTCCAAACAACCACAAGGGATGAAATGTACAAGAGATTATATAATGGTGGCAACAACTCGAGAACTCATTAGAATCACCAAAAATATCCAAGTAAACCCTCTGAGGATTTAGGATTTAACTGGACTTTAACTGTGAAGATTGACAGACTGTGGCAAGCTATAGATTTTTGTCTTAAAACGTTTTGTGGTAGCAGAGTGGTTTTTAAATGGGGGGAATTGGCGGATGGAGGGAGGGGTATGGGGTCCCTGAAAGAGACATACCAGCTCCTCTGTGATATATTGGGTTGAGCTCCCATTAGCATAGGCTGTCTGTACTAGGCCAAGGTTGACATGTAGACCACTAGCAGTGACCAGCTCCTGTAAGTAACCAGCCACCTAAACAAGATACAAATAAAGCCAGGATTAATACTAATTGTAAACACTGTTACCATGGTTATGGGTTTGTTCTACGCCTTCTCACACAAAAAACTTTAGTTTAACTCATTCAGTACAGTAGTTCACCCTAGCGGTCAGACTAACGTAGTTTTCTAGGCCTGTACCCCACTGATTCCTACTCATGGCAGTCGGTAAAAATTGACAAATTATCTCTAGAACAGAAAGCATTTATGTGCTTATGTTTGCAAAGCAGATCCCGAATATTCTGAAACTTATGTACTTTTGAAACAAAAAATATGTGTGTATACTGTTTTCCCCATGAAATGCATTTTAATACCAAGTAAAAATCAGGAAACTAATGGAGACGTTCATAATTTTCAATTGACAAATTAGTTTGCTCTGACCGAGTCTCCTCCCAGGATTTTTTTTATTCTCCAGATTTACAACCATTCTTAATGAATTGCAAATTGTTCTATCTCCTGACATCATAGAAAATTGAGTTTAGTATTTTTGGTTCAGAAACATACAAAACTCTAGACTTGACTTTTTGATTGAATTTTGCACACGAATAATGTTGGTAAAACAAGACTAACAGGAATTCATGTAATACTTACTAATGTGGCTATTTTATCACCATCTAATAAATGGAATTTTTCTCCTGAAAAATGCAGCAAAAAGACAGAATGTATGAGAACAGCTATGCTCAATAAGAGAATCAATTGCGTATACCTGCTGTATCAGGTATTGCACACAAAAACTGAACTAGGTTGTCTCCCTTGATTGTGATGAGGAACATGTTATCTCCCTTGATGTGATTTAAAAAAAAAATAAAAATGAAAAAATATGTTTCCTCCATTTAATTGCACAGTTTGAACTCCAGATTTCCTCACTCGGTCTTGGAGTAAAAAATGGATTAACGTATCATTTATTGTCACCAGAATCTGATTTAAACAATATATTATAAATGAAATAAAAATTCGAAAATATTTTGATGTTATAAATATTGGTTGCTTCCTGGATATGCAACATGATCAAGTTGTTCCCCCAGTTGTAATTTCAATACAATAAACTCACCCTGATCATAGTAGTAGAAAACTATCCTGTCTGCGTCACCATCAAATGAGGCCATTTTGGAACCAGGGTCTGTTTTACACCCTACATTTAACAACAAAACATATGCAATATTGGATATATCTATTACATACAGCAGTCATGACAGCGCGAAGTGGTAAAATTTATTAAATTCAGATATTTCACTTAAATCTATGACCACAAAGAAAAAAGCTGAAGAAATTAATCTCTAGATTCCCATGTACTTTTTTGAAATAATATGACGAGGGAGGGAGAGAATTTTTTTTCGCAAAGAACGAATATATCCATCTTTTCTGGCGAACGGGTGCATTAATTCAATACAATTTGCATGAAACCAACAATGTTCTTTTGAGTTAGGGCTGTTCCAGAGAAAAATACCTCTTTTCTGGAACCGCCCTACTTGAAGTCAACCTTCAACAAAAATATTTATTTCAAATAAAACGAGACATTAACTCAATGTCCAAGAATACCATTTTGGCAAAACAATGAGAGAGAAAAGTGTAAAAATGGAAAGAAGATATTGTAAAAACATGACGCTATGGTGCCTATGAAGATGTGATACACTGCAAGATTTCTTGGATCTAGATTTACAGGAGTAATGAAAAGTTGAGGTAAAGATAATGAATGTGACAGTTCAGGCATTAAATCTCAGAAACATGCTCAATTCCAGATGACAATATATCCCTGTCATTACTTACCTACAGGCCCTGTCTGCTGGACTTTAACATAGTCTGCTCCACACTAAAGGAAAAGTGAAGCAAAAATTATTTTGTTGCAAGTGAATGGAGTGTGTCAAGTCTGTCAAATACAGTTTTAAACTGTAGTGAGGCTGGAAAATGTCATTTCATAAAGCGCTATCATTTATTGGTCATATCAATTGCTACAAGACTACAATAGCTGCTAAAAGTTTTGACAAAATGTTAGCAAAGTTGATGCCGAAGCTTTCAAATCTATTCAAAACATATCATGATGTGAGATACACATACAATATATGCAAAACTACACAGTATGCACAAATGCAGCGGTGTTAGTAATGAAACAAAATTGAAACAGGGATGAAAT
>JAVTVY010054087.1:0-31175 GCA_036873755.1 Hanleya hanleyi
TTGTTTCCCCTAACTAATACATGATGTTTAAAACTCTTAAAACCTTCTGTTTCTGGCATTGAATTTTTCTGGTATCCACTGTTGTCAATTATCTGCTGGAGAAGAGAATGATCCTACAAACAAACCTGCATATCTACAGTGAACTTACTTGGTCAGTTGTGAAACGATGCTGAATGCGTAATCTACAGTGAACTTACTTGGTCAGTTGTGAAACGATGCTGAATGCGTAATCTACAGTGAACTTACTTGGTCAGTTGTGAAACGATGCTGAATGCGTAATCTACAGTGAACTTACTTGGTCAGTTGTGAAACGATGCTGAATGCGTAATCTACAGTGAACTTACTTGGTCAGTTGTGAAATGATGCTGAAGGCGTAATCTACAGCGAACTTACTTGGTCAGTTGTGAAATGATGCTGAAGGCGTAATCTACAGTGAACTTACTTGGTCAGTTGTGAAACGATGCTGAATGCGTAATCTACAGTGAACTTACTTGGTCAGTTGTGAAATGATGCTGAAGGCGTAATCTACAGCGAACTTACTTGGTCAGTTGTGAAATGATGCTGAAGGCGTAATCTACAGTGAACTTACTCGGTCAGTTGTGAAATGATGCTGAAGGCGTAATCTACAGCGAACTTACTTGGTCAGATGTGAAATGATGCTGAAGGCGTAATCTACAGTGAACTTACTTGGTCAGTTGTGAAATGATGCTGAAGGTGTAATCTACAGTGAACTTACTTGGTCAGTTGTGAAATGATGCTGAAGGCGTAATCTACAGTGAACTTACTTGGTCAGTTGTGAAATGATGCTGAAGGCGTAATCTACAGCGAACTTACTTGGTCAGTTGTGAAATGATGCTGAAGGCGTATTACAGTGAACTTACTTGGTCAGTTGTGAAATGATGCTGAAGGCGTAATCTACAGTGAACTTACTTGGTCAGTTGTGGAATGCTGCTGAAGGTGTAATCTACAGTGAACTTACTTGGTCATTTGTGAAATGATGCTGAAGGCGTAATCTACAGTGAACTTACTTGGTCAGTTGTGAAATGATGCTGAAGGCGTATTACAGTGAACTTACTTGGTCAGTTGTGAAATGATGCTGAAGGTGTAATCTACAGTGAACTTACTTGGTCAGTTGTGAAATGATGCTGAAGGCGTAATCTACAGTGAACTTACTTGGTCAGTTGTGAAATGATGCTGAAGGCGTAATCTACCCGCACACTGGGCTGCCTGTAATTCAAACGGAAATAAAGTCATTTAAATTAATACACAAAATTGGCAGACAAAACAGACTATTATTGCTACATCCATATCTGTTTACAGAAGTAAAACAATTTTAAGAGTCTATTACTAACACAATTTAATTCCATTAATCATGAAAATATTGATTTACTAAATGGAAAATTCACTTTTTTTAAGATAGCTTTGTTAACAGTTCATTCCTACAGTTTGTTACAATTTACATCGAAAAGTTCTAGACTAAACAGACACTGTATAGTCTCCGCTCCCCGAATTTGGGGTGAAGTCAGTTCAACCAGTTTAATATGACCTCTCCCAAAACTAGGAGAAATTAAATATCAGTGAATCCTCTAAAGATTCAATAACCCTATTGAAATTCAATCACCTGAAATTTTGAAAGAAAAATTCAATCATTTTAATAAATTTTATCACCTTTGAAATGATTGAAATACATTGTAAGTAAGAAATAATGGATTATATCTGCATGACTTTGGGCCATTTTGTTAACTTCCTGTTCTAAAGAATTTGATCAACCTCACTTCCTGTGAGTTGTCTCCCATGATTTCTAGTCATGTTCTTTGGGAGTTGTCTCCCCTTGGTCCATGCCATCAGTGCAGAGATCGCAATAAAGTTGAATTGAATTGAAATTGAATTGAATCATTAGAGGATTTGCTGTACACTGAGTTTCAATAACTTCAATTTAATGATATATCATTCATGTAGCTTGTAGCTTACCATACCTCTTTATATTTGTTTTTCTCCAAGAAGATTTTCACTTGTGGTAAACAGTAATCATTGCCTGGGTGACTCAGATTGAATGCTTTCACAAACATATCCAAGTAATTTGTGTGAATTTTCGTGGCGATGTGAAAAGCATGTTTGCGTGTGTCAATGTCGAGTTTCTTGAACAGTTCCGATCTCCTAGCATGTCCCATGATCCACTTCTCAAACTCTTTAATTATTCCGTATGAAACTGTTGTAGTTTTCCCCGCAGCAAAATCCTTACAGCTTTCAATAAGAAATAAAGCCATTGTGAAAGGGTTGATCGCTTTAGAAAAATAATTTTGCAGTCGTTTGCAAAATTCAATTTTCTCAGGTTTTTCACCACACCATAAATGTTCCAACGTTTCTAACAAACGTTTTAATACTGTCGTATCGTCAGCCATCTTGGGTCTCTTCAAGGAAGACTTTAACCAGTTCTCAGACACGTCTGGATTGGATTTCTTCACCTCACCGTACATGTAGCTGATATCAGTCTGTTTACCGAGCTCGCTAACGGTTAAGTTTTCATCACTGTTGACCTGGTTTTGTACAGATGGTGCAACCAGACCAGCATACCGAGATGAACTCGGACCAGACATCGTGAAACCATCATCAGAGTCATAGTCATCTACCCACATACTTAGCTGGTCTTCTGGGTCACCTGGATAACAGTACATAATCATTGTGTTATCAATCATGTTATAACAGTACATAATCATTGTGTTATCAATCATGTTATAACAGTACATAATCATTGTTATCAATCATGTTATAACAGTACATAATCATTGTGTTATCAATCATGTTATAACCATACATAATCATTGTGTTATCAATCATGTTATAACTGTACATAATCATTGTGTTATCAATCATGTTATAACAGTACATAATCATTGTTATCAATCCTGTTATAACAGTACATATTCATTGTGTTATCAATCATGTTATAACCATACGTAATCATTGTGTTATCAATCATGTTATAACCATACATAATCATTGTGTTATCAATCATGTTATAACAGTACATAATCATTGTGTTATCAATCATGTTATAAAAGCACATAATCATTGTGTTATCAATCATGTTATAACAGAACATAATCATTGTGTTATCAATCATGTTGAATGCTAACTTACCATTCATATATATGTTACCATTTAGTATTATAACATCAGGGAAAGTTTTAAAATAAGGCACAGCACATATCAACCTATCACCCTCCTCAGAGGATATGGCACATGCCAGGACTTGTACCGGTAACTTATAATATCTGCATATGAAGCGGGACTATCTCCTTGTGTTCGAAGACAGCTAAACTCTACTACAGTATCAATATGACAAAACTTGAATATCATTATCAGGGTTTAGCTTGTTGAACTAAAGGATGGGTAGCCCAATTGTGCAATTCAACTGTTTTCACGGATTAGTAACTACTTTGATAACATGTATTTAATTGCTTGTGGCAGACAGCATCGGGATATAGCCAGTCCGGTATTTTCCCAACAATTGGATTGGGTGCATTATCCGAATGCATGGTACGATCATACGTAGATACTTATGTATGTAGCTATGTGGTAACAGATGTTAACTGGATATTTCTGGGTGTGTCCAAAATGGTCACAGTCGATTGTTCCTGTGGGATCCGAGATTGGGGCAATCATATTCACTGAACAGAGACATACCTCCAGAAAGTGATGGGTTGTGAAATGATCTCTTGGTGGGCCTCGAAGTGTTCCCATCACAAAATAAACTAGAGCCTATAGGCTTTGGGATGTAATCTACTACTGAATCTGCTAGTGGATTTACCATAGCGAATTTGGGGTAAATGAATACGGATGGATTTCGGTTTACCAATTCAGAACAGGCTTCACCTCCCATCCAGCTGGAATGTAATAATGCAGCGAGGTCATGTGTCTCAGTTTATACATTCATGCATGTACAGATATCCAGTGACAGTAATCGAGTCAAGGCCTCGTTTGAGAGAAATAAAGTATAAGTAGATCTTTTGCGATATCTGCAGATATGAGACAACACAGCTGTATTTTAATGAAGATCCATCAATATAAAAATAATTTTCGGACGGGAACGAAACTGGTAGATAAATTGAATGAGCATCAATGCTGTTACACTCATACTATTCAGCTTGTATCACTGACGTCCATACTCTCCTTGTTGCCCACGCTGATTCACATCGAAATATTTCGCGCCTCTTGGCCGTAAGGGGGCGCTCTGCACAGGTCAACCACCAATGACCAATGGATATCACTCTTACGGAAGAGTCTTGGCAATATGAGTTGTCTCCCTTGTCAAACGTTCATATGTCGTTAACGGCAAAACTAACAATAAACGGACGGCAAAACAGCTCTTATTATGTTAATTTCTGAGTTAGAATGAACAGATTTTTGGATAACTTCCTCCATTGTTTTGTAAGGTTCGTCAACTGATTGCAAACATTTGTTCACTGATACCTTCAAATAATTAACAAATAACTCCCTGCAAATGTTGTTAATATCCCACTGATAAGACCACGCTTGATCGTCATGAGTATATAAGGAAATCAAGCTGCCTAGAATGGTAACGTAAAAACACCGTTCAATTGTTTCAGATTTTGAATTGAATGTTGACTGTAATAAAGACGGAGAAAAGTTCCTTTGAGAGATGTGATAAGAGGGCGTGTCGCTGTCAAAATATTGGCATGACTTCCACATTACGTGAGAGTCGTGATCTGATTATCATGAAGGCATGACGTAATTTCGATCACGTGAGGTAGTTATCCAATCGTGGTTAGTATAAGGAATCTGGTTATCTCCGAGCTATTACGGCACGGCGATTGGGTGCCAAGAGGCACGAACTTGGCCATGTGAACCAGCGGGGGAAACAAGGAGAGTAGGGACGTCAGTGATACAAGCTGTTTATCAGCGTACAATGCTGTTAATAATACTTGACATAATCTGTGTACATTTTTACAGAAATCTGTTTATTTTGCATCCTAATTCATTCCATAATAGAGGCTTGTTGTGCATGCTGTCACCCAAAGATTCTTGTAATCCGTCAAATATGGGCCGTAAATCATCCAAAGACGCTGAATTTTAGCAACCTTAAAAATACTGTTACATCTTCAACAGAACTTGGCAATCTCTGTTTTATTGCAGTTCAGCGCTCAAGGCGAGACTTGACACTGATTGGTCAGTAAGTCGAACAACAGCAACAACACGTGCCTTTTTGCTATGGCGGAATTAAAACACAGGGCGCTTCTGTTACTCTGACTGTCGTGTGACTGTGTTTGATAAAAAGTGAATTTCCCTTGAAATATAGGTTTTCGAGTTGTTTTATTGACCAATCAGTGTCAAGCGTGGCCTAATCTACGCCCGGTGATTCCGGGACCACATGGAAATGCAGGAACAAAGTTTCGTGAAATCAGGGTCATTGACTAATAAATGCCCAGTGTTAAAAAAAACAAACAAAAAAAAATCATTAAAAAAAAAAGTCCTATCAACTGTTGACCTGCCTAACATTTTCGAATTCCATTCCAGTTTTCCATGACTTGCAACAAAATTCAACCAGACACGAAATTCCATTACTTTCAAGATTTTTCTCTGGAAAATGTGGTTTTCAAGATCCGCCATTTTCCTGTTTGGTTCTACACAAGTGGGGCTTTACGGCAGTTGTCGCAAAAAGCAAGCAGGCAAACGAGGGCTGACCTAATCTCAGACATGACCATAATAACATTGCATTACAGACAACTCAAAGGTTGGTAATTCTCATATCAGTCAAGGCAGATAATACAGCAGAAAAAAAGTGTGAGATGGTCAGAAACAAGTTTTTTTTTGGCCTAATTACAGGATTCAACTGACCATACACTACGTATCTTGACTAATCAGACAGAAGGATCAGATCAGATACCATACTGGTATATTAGCAAAGCAATGTACCATACATAGCTAATTAATATAACAAGTAAGAGACAGTCTTTTGTATTAACCATTAGATTACCCTGATAACCAAATTGCAAAACTTTTCTAAACAACAACTTTACACCCTGGAAACTCACAGAGTCTTATTAAACCTGCCCTCCTGGTGCCGAGGGTGATATCATGTAGGGTATATTCAAAGGCGGCGACTTTGATGGAAGATGGGTAATTAAAGAAATCATTATAGACATATTACATACCCGGTGGGTCTATCCTTTATGAACCTTTAAATGACACTAATACGGTATTAGTGTCATTTAAAGGTTCATAAAGGATAGACCCACCGGGTATGTAATATGTCTATAATGATTTCTTTATTTCCTTTATTTCAATGAAATATTGTCATGGTTTCCTGGTAATCAAATATGATTGAACCATCTCAGAGCAGGGGCGTTGGAAGCAAATTGGAAGTGGTACGGCCTTATGAGACACGGGGGGACTACTATAATAGCACTTCAGGCGAGTGTTGAGAGACAGTCTGGACCCCGGAAGCTCCTGGGGTCTAGACCCCCGGAGACGCGTTCAGAGCGATTTCTGGTGAATAAAATCACTCTACAATGAAGTGTATTTTCAGTTCTTTCGTAATCCTTTTAACATGAAAACGCAATCGATTTCTGCGATGCTGAATTAGAAAAATATATGTAAAGTAAAGTAAGCTAGACATATTCGTAGCCGATATAATTATTATAGGCAGTGGGGTGTTAATTCATTGCACAAGTTTTAGTTTTTTTGCGCCAAATTGGTACGGTACCTGCCGTACTGCTTTCGACACCCTTGCAGAGGAGTTAAGTGCTACATATGACTTGTTTTGCCCCTGAAGAAAGACCAGTCCAGTCACCACTTCAAAAATTTGAGATCAATGAGGACGGCATATTTGTCAGTCAAATTTCACTGGTCAATAAAAATGCACACATCTAAAGAAATTCCCCTTCGTTTCTGTTTGATCCAGAATACTGAATACTTCAACGTAGATTATTTTGAATATTTCGACCACTGATACACATTGACAGCTAGACCATCACGCAGAGACGAGATGGAACTGTTAAACAGGCTAACATTATATATGTTCTGTTACAAGTAGTTTTCCCTGTTCCTCACCCTCTCTTTTGCCACCGTGATATGGCGGAACATTTTTTGAAAATGAAGTTAAATCCTATAAACTCACTCACTCTTTTTTCAGCAACTTCAAAATACGTCAATAATTCAATCACAGAAAGTGAAATTTTCCACCAATAAATCAAGGGGTGATCAAATTTATTAGAACAACTGATTCAATTTTGTCCACAAAAATGGGGGTGATTGAATTCTAATAGGGTGGTTGAATTATTAGAGGAATTACCGTACTGGTGATGGGTTAAAAACCCTGCATGAACAGCCCTCACAATTAACCACGGCAAACGGTAAAATAACTTAGCGTCGGTACTTTTTTGCCGTTGGTCGCAACGTGATGTTATTGTTGTTGTCAATAAAAAAAATTGGGTCGATTGTAAAATACGTCTCCTTGAACTGCCTATTCTTACGAATATATTTGGTTTTAATAAGAGAGACAGCTTCTGATGCTGTGTTTGTCTGCTTGCATTATTGGGAGACAACGGTCGGCACAAATGCACTTTTCCATGAACTGAAACCCAATCTGCAGGTCTTCAATTGGATGTCTGTCGCTCTCCAGCATGAAGGTTATTCTTCCGCTGGCGATTGCTCATCGTCGCAATAATATAACACAGGCGATCGCATATGCGGAGAGTGCTCTGCGGAATGGCGAGGGTTACGATGAAGGGCAATTCACATAAAGGTAGCATTATGTATTATTGTATTATGAATAGCATGGTAACCTGAAATAGTGAACTGAGTAGTAATTTTGAATCAATTAATTACCACTAAATATCTTATATACCCCATGTTTTCATACATTACACAGAAGATAATGTGCCAGATATTTATAGTATCGTACTCCACGTAAACCCCTGCTATTGCCATTCTCCTGCGCAGTGGTATTTCTGAAAGTCTGAATCTAACGTCAAAAGGATAGCACGTGGACAACTGCATGGTCAGCTTATCAGTAGAGCCTACTAATATGCTGTGACCCAAATACTTGGGGGAAGGGGGCAACAGGTTGTGGAAGATATCTTTCAGCAAAAGACATTGCTTCTCTCGGGAATAAACGACACTCTTTATACTTTCTACATTAATGAAACATTATTACGCTTTCAGTGCAATGCATATCTATTTCATTGAAGAATCAGATCCCAGTTTTAGAAAAAAAAACTTTCGCCACAAACACACCCTGTCTCCCTGCTGATCTCACTATTTTAGACTGACCTGCAGCCTGCCTAGACATAGAACCGTGCCCCTGACCCGTCCATAGAAATCTACAGAGTGTAGCTTAATTCAGCATTGAAAGGGGAGAGACTGTATTGTAATCAGCGTACACGACTGAGGGGCTACAAACTAAGGTGTGATCGCGGAGAGCAAAACAAAACCACTGGAAAACGAGGCGCTCGATTTTGGCACCAATGCATAAAATTAACATGTCTAGCAACACGGTTTGTCAAGACTAATTTGATGAAAACATTACAAACAAGAGAGGGAGATTAAGTTAGTGGTTAAAATAATGCACTATATAGCGTTTCTATTGAACTAAGACGCCGCCTGAAAAAAGAATAGGTTCGCAGCATTGGTGAAGTCAAATCACTCGAGGACAACCTCCCTGCCGCCTTACGCGCGAACTTAGACACTGAAACAAGTAAAACGCTATAAGACAACATTTTAAGATGTACTCGAGTATTGTAACATATATATTATCAAAGTAACAAACCCAAGACTGAAAAATAATATCACGAAAAACATGAAATATAGCCGCTATCAAGAATGAGCTCAAGAACTCTTTCTTTAGGATGTGTACGTTGGTCGGACGGCGGAAGGTTATCTTTAAACTTTTGCTGGGGGAAATTCATGCCTATATAATGTATCTACTACCGTAGATGACATAAAAACACTATTGTCTATGTAAACTACCACCGATTTTATTTCTTCCCAGACAAAACAAACAACTATGCAACAAGAGTGTGAGAAATAAAGTAGCTAATTTCCACAACTTTGGTCTCGTCTCGCACAGTATCCCACAGTCATGCCCCGCCCTACTAGCATGTCCATTTTCCAGGTCAAATATTTAAACCAGATAATTTCATGGCTCATTTAACCCTACCTGGCCTGGGTGGAGGGAGGGGGGCAAGTGAACCTTGCATTCGGGACTGTCAAGCAGAAATCTATGAAGGGGAGACAACATGTATTTCCAGATGTTACGCGCCCAGGCCCTCAGTGGCCGAGTGGTCTAAGGCATTTTCCTGGTGATCGCTAGCCTCACACCACTGAACTGGCATGGGTTCGAGCCGAACTGGTGCATTTGTGAAAGTTTGTCAATTACTTGCTGATGGGTGGTGGTTCTCTCCGGATACTCTGGCTTCCTCCACCATCCAAACTGACTGTCACTCACCATATGAGTGAAACAACCAAATTATAACTATGGACCCCAAATTTATGTCGAATGTACTGATAAATCATATTTGTTATGACCCATGGAAATATAATATCACAAAGTATTAGCTTTAACATTAAATGTGTCACTGTTTACATTATAGTCCCAGTGATGTCATAGTTTTTTAATCTTCCAGTTAAATCAATTGCTGTTGTGGGTCAGGTCACTGCAGATAGAAATGAGTGAGTGAATAGGGGTTAACGTCGCTTTCAACATTTTTTCAGCTATATCAGATAGAAATGTTGACAGGTGGCAAGACTGTTGTGCCCTCTGGTGTCATTGGAAACAACCCATGCGTTCAAATGGAGTTGAGGGGTGGTAATCCAATTTGAAAGTTCAAATTATCTCTGGATTATCTCCCCTGGATTTAGAACTTGGGGTTGGACTTGTCCAACGTCACTCCAAACAGAATGACGAACAAAGGTCTAATTGGGTTAACCTAGAAATTCTGCATCTCGAAAAGGATATTCCTTTTGACGAGTTCTAATCTGCCTTTTGCGCTATTCCTAATGCCGGTTTCGGCCGCAAGGTGGCGCTAGCTTGTATTTCGCCTCGTTTCGTCAGATTTTCTTACTGCTGGAGACGTCCTTGGTAGTTTACGTAAGTATAGTCATCAAGTCTAATTTTTACTCGTTTGTACAAGCATAATAAAAGCCGCTTTATCAACAAATTGGGCACTCAAAGCTCGTCGTTGTTGTTGTTATAAAACATGGTGGGTGGCCGGCAGTTCAGTCTGATTAAACCACACTCTACTGAAAACAATCAGCAGGGGCCAGTTTGTTTGATCAAGTACTGTGACAAATAATCGGATTATTAGTTAACCCGACTACCATGTAGCTGTTAATGGAGCTGTATGATTATAATGTGATAAACAAGAACCCAACCCGCCTCAGTTGGGACTGCTGGTAGTGTTTCATAATTTTATTGTGAAAAGACACACTGAACAGGAAATTAATGTGCCATATGTCTTCTAACTTCTCATAAATACTGAGGAAGTAGTTTTTGCATTAATAGCTACTTATTTTTAATTTTTTAATTATCTAATTATTATACCATGTATTTCTTCTGCAAAAAGCATCGAAACAAATGTATATATCTACATATTCCTGTTCTGTCAATTATTTGCAATTTATCAAGAGAATAAATCATCTCTATATGATTAAAGCCGATTGAAGCCAGGAGAACTGTGACAATATTATCAGTGATAATGCCTCCACAATCGTACGGTACAGTAATCTTTTATCCCCGAGTCGATGACACGCAAGTCTCTACCATAACTAAACAAATGTTTTATAACAACAACAACGACGAGCTACTATTGCCCAATTTGTTGACAAAGCGGCTTTTATTATGCTTGTAAAAACGAGTAAAAAATAGACTTGATGACTATACTTACGTAAACTACCAAGGACATCTCCATCAGTGAGAAAATCTGACGAAACAAGGCGAAATACAATACCCGCCTTCCCTCCTGCACATGTTTACAGTAGCAGACAGCTAAACCGGAACACACCAAAGTGCCGTGAGCGCTAGCGCCACCTTGCAGCCAAAACCGGCATTAGGAATAGCGCAAAAGGCGGATTGATCTTGTGCAACTATATTTGGCAAAAAAAAAAAGAAAAGAAAAAAAAATGGATGCAGGTTTGACAAGTTCCAGACTGCAACCACATTTATTTTGTGTTGTTCTTGTTGTTGTTTATCTCTCAATCCACTCTTAACTCGATGGGTATATTTCCCTGGTGCTACAAGAAAAAATCACATAGTGCTATATTCCCGAAATGCTGTTTGTTCTCCTATGCTTGAGAAAGTAAATAGGTAAACCCTTTCTCCTATGCTTGAGAAAGTAAATTTACTTACATTTACACCAAGTAAATGGCGGTGTGATAAATCAAACCAATCCTCTCTGGGATATATTCGCTGGGATAGAGGGTAGCCAAATGATCGTGGGACTATCTATCACCGAAGATCCCTGAGAAGTTGTGAATGGTGAACATTGCTGCTCGACACCAAATGCATTGACTGCCCTTCTCAGTCTGTTTACATCAGAGTGAGTGAGTGAGTGAATATGATTTAACGTCGCTTTCAACTATAATTCAGTCATATCATGACATTGGGTCCTATTCCTTTTCACACACGGGTAGCACCAGTGAAAATACCCATCGAGTTATGAGTGGATTTACAGATAAACAACATAGGGTCCTATTCTTTTTCCCACCCGGGAACCCTATAGGTGCCTCAGTTAGTTGCCTCTTACAACAAGCTCTCTGAGCAGCTGAGGCTTATTCTTACCATGACCTGCGGTGTGCACAACGACATCTCGGGTCAATCCCCAGAAGCCCCACGGGGCACTGTTTACATCAGAAAAGGCAGTGACCAATGACAAGCATGGAAGTTTGTTTTGGAAAAACAATGATCACTTGGGCCAAATGAACTGGTTAATATCAACTACACATTCTTACTTCCATGTTCGGCGGCGGCCATGCTGATGATGGATTCGCTGCTGATGTCTTTATTGTCTTTTCTGTCTGATAAATATTATATCTGTTGTTGTTGTTGTTCAGTCCGACTTTGATCACTGGCTTGCTTTAGTCCCGTGACTAACTTCTCCGAGTCCTTATCCCGCTCAAGGTTTGAAATTAAAAACAGAATATATCTTGATGCAATATACAGGAGATGTTACGAAATGATCATGGCCAAAACAATCTAAAAATCGCATGCAACACTAACTTTGAGCGTGAAATTTGGAAATCTGCCGCCACGACTTCCATGTTGATTTCTAAAAATAACCCACGTGGCCCAGTTAACAACCTGAACCCATTAGTACCGCCTCTGTGATTGGCTGACCCCGGAAAATAAGCCAATCAAATATCCTGATACAAATCAAACGCAAACTTCCTCAACAGATGTCTGCTACTTTCACTCTGAAGCTGGTTTGTCTGAAATCTTGAATGTTTGATGGCATATATGATGCAATAGAGTCAAAATTTGTCACGTTATTGTTCATTATGAGAGGTTTCTTCTTCTTTTTTTTGCTATTTTAGCAGACGCAAGCAGTTTATTGTTGCCAGTGTAACAACGAAACAGAACAGGCAGTCTCCACATGCCCTTGTTGAGCTGGTCACGTCAACAAGGGCTAACATTGCAAGATTTTAGATTAGAATATGGCCTTTTCAGAAGTCTTGAAAGCGAACCCCCACCTCCAACCTCGGGGTTAGTGGGTGACTTAGCAAATGGGAGTTGTTAGAATGGTTCAATGCCCTATCTCCTGAGGCAAAAATTTGAAGTGAATCCCCACCTAAACCTCAACCAAATGCAATTAATGTCCCATCCCTTGGTAAAAGCAATATCAACTGAATCCCCACATAAACACGTGCATAAATCCCCAGGTAATCCCCCACTTAGCTCAACCCTTGTCCGAGGTTGGAGGGATTTGATTTGGCTCCAGCATTTCATGGATAGGCCTAATATCAACTAGAAACCTGAAACAGACCATAAACTAATATGCAAATAGTTACTGGTATATATGTTAGAATTGATCAGTTACAACCCTATGGTAGTGGCATTATAGCCAAGCAAGTTGTGCTCCCATCCCCCACCACCATAAGCCAAGTGGTACAATAAGAGGATACCTCAACTAAAACAGTACAGTGACACAGTGTTGAAAGCCAAATAAGTTGTTATAGTATGGATGTGGCAGGGGGCCCGAAATGTTGTACTCTGCGATCTGTTAACATTTTATAAATGAACTTCCCAATCATTTGTCAAAGGCATAAACAGATGCATATAAATAAAAAAATAAACTTCTCCAGCCTGTTGCATGAGAAAGTTACATGTACTGTTCAGATGTTTATATATTTCTCAGCTTATTGTCGCAAGGGTATCAAGATACATAGTGAATAGTTTAAATGCTACTGAACCCCTCCTCAAACTGACTGGAAATTGAGGTATAACTGTTTCTTAGCCAAACTATTGTATCCTGGCCGTTGCTAGATGGGTAAAACCTAAATGCATAATTATTTTTCTACAGGAAAATGGATCTGAGGGAATATTTAGGTGACAACCCAACTAAGTGACTGGGACGGATACTTCTCCATAAGAAACACATTCTAGTGCACTTCACAGCAGAACACAAGCCCCAAATTCTCATAGTACTACATGTATAGTGGAAGGTAGAGAGAGAGAACCAAGCAATGGTATGTATCAAGGTGCACACTCCATTCAACTATGTTTCCTTTGGTTAATGCTCTAGCCTGGAAATCCCTGATGCTATGTAGAATCAGAGTAAGAATAAGCAGGTACATACAACCTCACTCATGAGAGTCAAATAATATATAGCTTAAAGGTTAGAACTCGCCTGAACGTGTTTTTCGCTAGATACATCTCATCCTTGATCATTTCTTTTTGTGTATTTGTGAATTTTTGTGAATTTTATAGAGATAATCCATTTTATGTCGGACATAGAGCATATTTGTCTCGAGCAAACCAGTGGATACACCAGTAGATACGTGAGAGTTGAAGTAAAATTATATCAGACTTGAGGGAGAATGACGTCTGAGTTGAGTGAAAGTAATGTTGATGTTGTGGCGAGGAACATGTGACATTACCAATGTCGCCTCTGTTAGGTCGCATGGAACAAGAATCATGTCACAGCCCATAGTCTCGATTTCGTATACAAATATGGTGGCACTGTACAGCCATTCTTCACAATCAAAGTAAACACATTGTCACATCGGATGGATTATATCCGCGGAACACATATACATGTATCATGGTGCATATATATATAATGCAAATTCCTTGAGTAAAGAGGCTTCTCCTTCAAGGTGGCTTGTGGGGCAAACATGCATGACATCATTTTGGAAGAGTTGTCTCCCTTTAAAGTCATTGATGCCCTGGCAAATGTACAAACAGCTGTAGGTAATGAGGATGGGTTTCTACAAAGCACTTTACATGAAACATTTGAAAGAAAACTTATATATGTTTTATTTGATTTATCAAAACAGACATGATGGACATTCTTCATTCAAATTATCAACATGTTATCAAACAAAATTATTATTTGCAGTCAATTTTGTAATCTCAAATTGCAGTATGTTTGGCTTAATTGCTTAATTTATCAGATAAATTTTCAAACATATGCACCATTTTCATCCGTGAAGCACATTTCTGCTGTTTACATGTAGATGTTATGAAGAAAAACATTTTTCATATATTTTATCTACAAATTGTGGACTGTATTGAGATTGGCGAGCATGCAGTGGAAAATCTATAATGAAAGCTACTGCATTTTTTTCACATTTGCCTTATCATAAACACCACAGGTATTCACTCACAGTAAGAATAAAAGGGCATGTCACAAGGCAAACTATTTAACCCACAAGCCACCTTAACTCCCTCTGACAGTTCTATATGTATATGAATGTAGTGGAGATGTTCTTAAGATAAACAGTTAAAGATGTAATCAGCCTCAAAATGGATGGATTTTGTAAACTCTCCCCTGTGCATTTTTTCAGCAGGGAAGATTACCAAAGCATCATATGTATTATATTTGATGATAGTGGGATCGTCATACACAACGAATGCAAGAATATCTTGTCAGAGAAATTTGTAACTCTGCCCGCTTCGACGGCTTTTCTGTCTCGCCATTGAATGTGTGTTGTGCGCGGAGAGGAAAATGATGTCACTACGTGATGTATGAGTGACGTGGCGACGCTCACGAATTTGAATGCTGCACAGCTGCAGCCAAGGGATAACGTCATGGCTCGTGTCTACGGTTCGGTGATGTCGCATAGCATACGTTGGTAGAATGCACCATACGTGTATACGCTTGTTTACACGGCCGTGGAAAAATAAACGGCATGCCATGCTGTTTATTTTTAAAGATCAACTCCTTGTATTTTCTCGTGAATGGTAAAAACAAGTTTAGTTTTTTGTGGCCAAATGTGTTTCATTTTGTACCTGTTGTAACATATGACACTTTCGCTGAGTTTGAGAGGCATCGACTTCAACCCTGATTTGAGGCTGATTACATCTTTAAGTTTCAAAGGCAATTCTCTGACCTTTTGAACAATATCAATAAGTACTATGATGAAAATATTTTTTCTGGAAATTCTCCATTCTCATATGTTAAGGATAGGCCATCATTGAACTGTTTTCTATTGGTACTTTTGTACAGATACAATACAGAGGGTTAATATGTTTATGTAATAACAGCTTACTGTTTGTGTATCTGTTGGTTAAACAGGCATCGTCAGGGCCTGATCAGATAGCTGGTATGGGAATGGTGACGCTGGCTGGGCTTATCTTCCTCTACTACACAACTTGGGTCATCATACTGGTAGGCTCATTTAACTCGACTTTCTCTGGTTAATACAGGTGTCCAAATTACAAGTTCACCGACGGAAAACATAGCTGTTGAAATTTGTAGAATGCTAGCAGAATTTCTCTCCGCAGATGCCTGGAATTAAATTTTGTCATCTGAATAATAAGAAATATGAAACACAGGAAGGAAGCAATCAGAGATTGCTCAATTGTATGCCCCCCCTTCCGCTTTAATCCGACACTGCCCCGCCATTGTTCTGTTCTGTATTGGTCAGTGGAGGCCTTCATGATTATGAAAATTCTATTTCAGTCAATTTTTTTTGCCATGCCTCGCATAATACATATTCAAAGTATCGATCAACAAGTGCTAATACAATGTTTTGATGCAAGATGGTCGCCGGGGCTTTCGTCAAATCCAAAAATGAGACCTACATTCCTTGGGAGTATATTGTGGTGAAATTATGAAGCAATCAGTAAACTTAGAATTTTGCACCCAATTAACTCTTTTTGGGGCAATTTCATACTTCAGGACCTATGTGGTCTGCTTTGGAATGTAGAATGACATATATATAGCCATTTTCCTGGTCCAAATTGGTTATGGACGGAGATCCAGCCTGGACATGCTGGACAAATAAATATATCCCATTCACTTAGGTTTGATAAACAAAGGATCATAACTCTTGCAAATATTACCGAAAGCAGAGAAACTTCATGCTGCACAACTATGGGGCATTGACCACATATCATGCAAATGTCATACTTGTCCATGCAATATTAACCGAGATACAGCCTGGACAAGTCCCAATTCACAAAGATTTCAAGAAAAAAGGGCCATAACTCTTGAAAATATAAGCGAAACGCGGAGAAACTTCACGCTGCACAACTACAGGGCACTGACCACATATCCTGCAAATTTCTTAATTGTCCATACAATATTAACCGAGATCCAGCCTGGACAAGTCCCAAGTCACAAAGATTTGAAGAAAAAAAGGACCATAACTCTTGAAAATATATGCGAAAGGTGGAGAAACTTCACACTGCACAACTACAGGGCACGGACCACATATCCTGAAAATTTCATAATTGTCCATACAATATTAACCGAGATCCAGCCCGGACAAGTCCCAATTTACAAAGATTTGAAGAAAAAAAGGGCCATAACTCTTGAAAATATATGCGAAACGCGGAGAAACTTCATGCTGCACAACTACAGGGCACTGACCACATATGCTGCGAATTTCATAATTGTCCCTACAATATTAACCGAGATCCAGCCCGGATAAGTCCCAATTCACAGAGATTTCAGGAACAAAGGGGCCATAACTCTTCAAAATATAAGCGAAACGGGGAGAAACTTTACGCTGCACAACTGTGGGGCACTGACCACATATCATGCAAATTTCATACTTGTCCATACAATATTAACCAAGATCCAGCCCTGACAAATCCTATTCACTGAGATTTCTAAAAAAGGGCCATAACTCTTGAAAATTATACTGGAACTCGGAGAAAACTCTACGCTGCACAACTACGAGGTACTGTCCACATTCCATGCAAGTTTCAATCCTGTCCATCAAATATTAACTGAGATATTGCGCGGACAAGAAGCTCGGACGGACAGACGGACGGATGGACGAAGCGATCGCTATATGCCCCCCCTCTAATTAGAGGGGGGGGGGGCATAATAATAAAAAATTGAATTCCTGAGCATCTCCCAAAGATATGTAATATCTTATTTATCTTCCAGAATAATTAGGTATAAAAATTCTCCAATGGTTTAATGTTTGCTAATTGACAAACGGGGAGAGCATCTTGAATATGAGAAGGGAGATAATTCATGATTTGACAGCTTTGAACTTCAGCTCTTTAGGGTCAACTTATAATTTGTGCGAGGAATGCAGTAATTCTCAAGAAGTGAACTTGAATGGTATCAATATCTATACTGTATGTTTGATTTGAGTTTGTTTGTCCATAGCTATCTCATATTTTGGGGGGCTGGGTACTGTGTACATCTGTTGACATTAGAATATATTTGTCATTTCAGCCATTTGTTGATGGTGATCATGACATTCACAAATTTTTCCTGCCTCGTACATACGCAATTGCTCTGCCACTGATAGCTGGAGTTATTGCCCTTGCTGCTATTGGTAAGTCCAATACTGCATACAGTATTTCCTTGTCATTTCAAATTGGGATGTAGGAATGCTGCAGTGGTTATGGAATGTTTGGGGAACTAACAAGCAGATTGCACCATTATCCAAGAAAATTCTCCATGCATGGTCCCCGTAAAATGGACTTTACACCTAACCATCGGTCAAATGTTAATAATATTTACTGACAAGTATCCGGTATAAACATGGCTCGCACACCTCCAGCCATCCAGGACGGTGATACGTTACATTGAAACGCATTTATTTTTATAAAATTTTATTTTTTGGATTTCAACCGCACCATGTGAATGCCAAAATGCAGCTGTATCGTACCATCTCCTTTCATGATCTGTATCAGTTTGATCACTCTGGTTATATCAAATACTTGTGAGGAATATTATGCTACCTTCACAGAGTACGGTAATCCCTCGAATAATTAACCACAGGAAGTGGAATTTCCCACCATAAAACTTTATTAGAACAAAAAGTTGACAAAATGATCCAAAATCATACCAATAATCCATTATTTCTTTGTTATTTTCACTGAATTTATTGAGTGATCAAATTTATTAGAGAGAGAGAGAGAATTAAGGTTTAACGTTGCGTTCAGCCAAATTTATTAGAACAGCCGATTGAATTCTGTCCCCAAATCTGGGGATGATTGAATTTGATAGGATTGAATTAGGAGAGGATTACCATAGACACATACAGCTATATGAGCTCAACTCCTCTTTGATGCAGTACAATTACCCTCTTAAAAAGAATGGGTGTACATGGATTAATTGTAATGGTACAAAACACCTGTTTTAAAAATGTTTATCCATTTTCTCTTATAAATATTAAAGGTGAACTGAAAAGCTTTCCAATGTTCTGTTAAAATGTCATAAAACAAGAACTTCTATAGTTGTTACAAATATGTGTGGTAATAGTTCTGTGGGTTATTGTTTTATTTTGGGTATATGAGAAGTCAAAACTTATACCACCAGAAAACGAGAGCCAGAACTTATAAAAACATCATTGCTTGCCTCCCATTGTTTTTGGAACATCATGACGTTATAGTGGTCCTCGCTCATTCATCCGACGTAACATGACGTCACATTCAAATAAAACTTGAATGAAGGAGACCGCTATAACATCATAACGTTCTACAAACCAAGGGAGACAAGCGATGCAAGTTTTCAAGACGGATTTATAACAGGATAAATTAAATATTGTTATTAGTACAATTTTGCAAAATATATTTGCCCCAAAAACGTATAAAAGTTATGTCACATAAGACAAGATGTATATAAGCAACATTTTAGATAAAATTAAAAGCTTTGCAGTTCACCTTTAAGTACATGTAGGCTGATAGAAATTTGACACTAGATTTGGAGTGTTTGAATTATTCAGAGAATTTACTGTATCAGAATAAATGTGTTCAATTTTGCAGGACTGGTTGTTCTGGGTCTAATGATTAAAGGAAAGAAGCAGAAGAAAAGCTAGAAATCATTCCATATATTTATGTGTTAATAATAATAAACCTGATATCTTTGTAAATAACATTATCAACAATTTATTCATAATGTAACAGGTAATGTACATTTATAAGTCAGAGGAATAAACATATCTTACAGAATAAGGAAGGAGTTGTTCTTTACTTTCCTACATAACATGTACACATATTTGTAGCGCAAACTGAATCTCAGAATGAAACTTGAACATATAGGTATAAGGTATAAAGGTTCATGCTAACAATTTTTAATGACTATTTCAAAATTCAAGCAATTTCCCCTCTGCACAACCTGTAACCATCTCGGTCATCTATACGCGGTAAGACTGACCCTGGGATCGTGTGTATGTTCAGCCTACTTTCGGCAACTGCAGGAGGGAATTTCCATAAAGCAATACCATGTGACTTCGTCAGCCAATCAGCTAAAGTCTACCGACGTAACCCCAACGTGACTCGCCATTTTCGAGTCATGTGATGAACTACTTGTTCAAAATTTCAGATCCACCACACCTCTTGTATGATACGAAAGTTATTCATACCTATATATTTTGTAAGCCCAGGCAATATCTGTTTCAGAAGTGGTACGAATACCTGTAATTTATCAGATTTCTTGAGTCTGTTCTCCGCCGGATGAAGGTCGAACAGAATCCGGTAAAACACCGGATATCGCTCCGCGATAATGGAGACACACGATTCGCAAGCCATCTTATGGATGGCGAAGTGTCCGCAAATGCCCTCTGCAGTCACTAGTACATTGTTAGTTTTCTGGGGTTTAATCCAATTATTTTCACTGAATGCGGTAATAGTTGTGGTGATTGAGGAGACTCCTTCTGCTGTTTGGTTGAACAAAGAGAGATTTTTTTTAATGTTAAATGCCAATTTGACTCATTTCAGAGCATTGGTGAAATTTTCATCAAAGAGTCAAAATATAGGAAATATAAGCTGTTTTGGCCTAGTAGGAAAAAAATGTAAGAATTATAGGAAATATAGGAGATGCTTGAGGGCCTGATTAAAGTATTACAACAGAAATCAGCCATGTCTGATGGACCAGGAGCTTCAGTAGTCTACAGAGTGGACTATCTGCTAGAGTTGATCATTCGTTATGGTTGACAATCCCCTTGAGCAGGTTAGGGTGATCCCGCTCTCTAAAATGGAGGTAAAAAGGTCATTTTTGCTCAATAAGTCGATGTACATATTGAATTCAGCAAAATCATCTTGAGGGGCACACAGAGGCGCATCCCCATCAAATGGTAGTAAAAAATGAATTGCCATCTATCTAATCTGCATAATAATAGGCCAAATATCTGTCAATGCTATTGAAACAATGTCGACTGGTTCTTCAGATGGCACATTAATTTTAGGACATGGAACAATAGATAGATTGATGCCCTGGAGTCTTGGAGCATTTGGTTCAGAGAAGGAATCAAAAGTTATTGAGCATTGCAATAAATGACCTTTTTTACCTCCATCCTAGAGAGCGGGATCTCCCTAACCTGTTTATTCCAAAGAAATTACAGATTTCCAATTCCCACAGGATGGGATAATCATAAAGTAAAATTTGATGAGAAGTGTGCTCTCCTGTATGTGTATATATCAAGAACAGGACAGGACTTGTATTGACACTTTCCTTCTTGTATTTGATCCAGTTTCCAGTCCAAATTATAAGATAGTGCCACGGCACTGTAGCTCATCTGTCTGTAACTGGAGAACGTAGCTGTGAGAAATTTTTACTAAAGAACTGCAATACATGAGTTTCTAACTTGTGTTGTCCCCCCTGAACACTAAATGATCATGATCATGGGAAATTCAAGATGCGGCCATATTGGATTTTCGAATCGGACAAGAAAAGGTATCTTGCTCAACTTGACCCCAAGGGGAACCTGTGTATCAAATTTGAGAAGAATCAATCCAGTAGTTCCTGAGAAATCCATGATGGCGATAACAAAGTTTCATGGGGAAATCCAAGATGGCCACCTGGTGGCCATATTGGATTTTTGAATCAGAGCAGAAAAGATATCTTGCACAACTAGACCCCAAGGGGAACCTGTGTACCAAATTTGAGAAAGATCCATGCGGTAGTTCCTGAGAAATTGCAATAACAATGATTGTTTCATGGGGAAATCCAAGATGGCTGCCTGGTGGCCATATTGGATTTTTCAATCAGAACACAAATGGTATCTTGCACAGCTAGACCCCAAGGGCAACCTCTGTACCAAATTTGAGAAAGATCCATGCAGTAGTTCCTGAGAAATCACGATGTTTCATCTGGAAATCCAAGATGGCTGCCTGGTGGCCATATTGGATGTTTCAATCAGAACACAAATTGTATCTTTCACAACTAGACCCCAAGGGGAACCTCTGTACCAAATTTGAGAAAGACCCATGCAGTAGTTCCTGAGAAATCGCGATAACAATGTTTCATCTGGAAATCCAAGATGGCCGCCTGGTGGCCATATTGGGTTTCTGAATCAGACCACAAAAGTATCTTGCACAACTAGACCCCAAGGGGAACCTGTGTATCAAATTTGAGAAAGATCCATGCAGTACTTCCTGATAAATCACGATAACGAAGTTTCATAGGAAATCCAAGATGGCCGTCTGGTGGCCATATTGGATGTTCGAATCAGAGCAGAAAAGGTATCTTGCACAGCTAGACCCCAAGGGTAACCTCTGTACCAAATTTGAGAAAGATCCATGCAGTAGTTCCTGAGAAATCACGATAACAATGTTTCATCTGGAAATCGAAGATGGTCGCCTGGTGGCCATATTGGATTTTTCAATCAGACCACAAATTGTATCTTGCACAACTAGACCCCAAGGGGAACCTCTGTACCAAATTTGAGAAAGATCCATGCAGTAGTTCCTGAGAAATCGCGATAACAATGTTTCATCTGGAAATCCAAGATGGCCGCCTGGTGGCCATATTGGATTCCTGAATCAGACCACAAAAGTATCTTGCACAACTAGACCCCAAGGGGAACCTGTGTATCAAATTTGAGAAAGATCCATGCAGTACTTCCTGATAAATCACGACAAAGTTTCATAGGGAAATCCAAGATGGCCGCCTGGTGGCCATATTGGATGTTCGAATCAGAGCAGAAAAGGTCTCTTGCACAACTAGACCCCAAGGGGAACCTGTGTACCAAATTTGAGGAAGATCCACATAGTAGTTCCTGAGAAATCGCAATAACAATGTTTCATGGGGAAATCCAAGATGGCCGCCTGGTGGACATATTGGATTTGTGAATCAGACCACAAAAGGTATCTTGCACAACTAGACCCCAAGGGGAACCTGTGTACCAAATTTGAGAAAGATCTATGCAGTAGTTCCTGAGAAATCGCGATAACAAAGTTTCATGGGGATATCCAAGATGGCCGCCTGGTGGCCATATTGGATTTTTGAATCAGAGCAGAAAAGATATCTTGCACAACTAGACCCCAAGGGGAACCTATGTACCAAATTTGAGAAAGATCCATGCGGTAGTTCCTGAGACATTGCAATAACAATGTTTCATGGGGAAATCCAATATGGCCACCAGATTTTTCAATCAGAACATAAATGGTATCTTGCACAGCTAGACCCCAAGGGCAACCTCTGTACCAAATTTGAGAAAGATCCATGCAGTAGTTCATGAGAAATCACGATGTTTCATCTGGAAATCCAAGATGGCTGCCTGGTGGCCATATTGGATTTTTCAATCAGAACACAAATTGTATCTTTCACAACTAGACCCCAAGGGGAATCTCTGTACCAAATTTGAGAAAGACCCATGCAGTAGTTCCAGAGAAATCGCGATAATGTTTCATCTGGAAATCCAAGACGGCCACCTGGTGGCCATATTGGGTTTCTGAATCAGACCACAAAAGTATCTTGCACAACTAGACCCCAAGGGGAACCTGTGTATCAAATCTGAGAAAGATCCATGCAGTACTTCCTGATAAATCACGATAACGAAGTTTCATAGGGAAATCCAAGATGGCCGTCTGGTGGCCATATTGGATGTTCGAATCAGATCAGAAAAGGTATCTTGCACAGCTAGACCCCAAGGGCAACCTCTGTACCAAATTTGAGAAAGATCCATGCAGTAGTTCCTGAGAAATCACGACAATGTTTCATCTGGAAATCCAAGATGGCCGCCTGGTGGCCTTATCTGATTTTTCAATCAGACCACAAATTGTATCTTGCACAACTAGACCCCAAGGGGAACCTCTGTACCAAATTTGAGAAAGATCCATGCAGTAGTTCCTGAGAAATCGCGATAACAATGTTTCATCTGGAAATCCAAGATGGCCGCCTGGTGGCCATATTGGATTTCTGAATCAGACCACAAAAGTATCTTGCACAACTAGACCCCAAGCGGAAACTGTGTATCAAATTTGAGAAAGATCCATGCAGTACTTCCTGATAAATCACGATAAAGTTTCATAGGGAAATCCAAGATGGCCGCCTGGTGGCCATATTGGATGTTCGAATCAGAGCAGAAAAGGTATCTTGCACAACTAGACCCCAAGGGGAACCTGTGTACCAAATTTGAGGAAGATCCACACAGTAGTTCCTGAGAAATCGCAATAACAATGTTTCATGGGGAAATCCAAGATGGCCGCCTGGTGGACATATTGGATTTGTGAATCAGACCACAAAAGGTATCTTGCACAACTAGACCCCAAGGGGAAACCTGTGTACCAAATTTGAGAAAGATCTATGCAGTAGTTCCTGAGAAATCGCGATAACAATGTTTCATCGGGAAATCCAAGATGGCCGCCTGGTGGCCATATTGGATTTTTGAATCGGACCACAAAAGGTATCTTGCACAACTAGACCCCAAGAGGAACCTGTGTACCAAATTTGACAAAGATCCATGCAGTGGTTACCGAAAAATAATGACAAGATTTCACTGGCAAATTCAAGATGGCCGCCATGGCAGCCATATTTAAAATCGTATCAACACGGCATGAACAAATTCTGGTGTACTCATTGTGGGGAACATGCATGCCAAGTTTCAGCTTAATCGGCCAAGCGGTTTCAGAGAAGAAGATGTTTACGGACGACGGACGACGGACAGTCAGGCCATGACATCAGCCCATCGGGCCTTCGGCCCAGATGAGCTAATAATACATGTAGGAGCTTATATTACAACACAAGGAAATCTTCCATCATTGATGCACCAAATTATACTACATATATGTAGTGCTTGCATCAATCTCAATTCAGAAATCAAAATTAATAGATTTCAGATTTTCAACCAAACAAATGAATCGGTGCGTGAATATGATTTAATGTCGCTTTCAACAATATTTCACTCCTATCACGACGTTCACATCCAGAACCCCCACGGGTGCCTCAGTTTGTTGCCAAACGTCAGTCATTCAGACCTCATGCAGGCCGCTCATACTAATAAGATGTAAACTGAGCCATAAGTGGTTACTCGAGCCTCATAAAAACACACAGATGTGACAGAAGAATTGCTGATATGGTACACACATTGGTAGATTGTCATGCATGATGATCAGGTGAAGTGTTCAGAGTTTGGGAGTAGTAATAGTCAGCCTTTGTTGGATCTGTGTCCGTGGTGTATCCATATTGGGAATGGAAATCGCACCTGTGAAACAAAACCAAAATGAATCAAATTGCAATGGATCAATTTTCAACTGATTATAAGTTTAAATAATTTCAATTTGAATTACCTCTTAAATAATCAATTATGTATTAATTAATCGCACTGCCATATCATCTCTGAAAACGATATAATTTTGCTCTCAAAACTGAATAAATGAAGAACTTTGACTAGAATATACACGAAGTTCAGATCCGAAACATATGGCATATACATACTCAAGTTATGGGCGAATTCTTGTAAGACACGGTCGGACTTCCCTACAACCTTATCCATCAGCTTGGTTACCTTGGTAATCTCCTCTATCTGAAACGAAACACACAGACGTCGGATACGGTATAGTCCTAACAGTTCTTGTCAAATGGAGCATGTACAATATTGGTACTGACAGGCGCATACTGTTGAGATTATAGTCAGAGTTTAAATTCTCCAGAACCTTTCTGTGCCCTAAATGACATGAACAGGTGGATGGTTTTATTTGAAGTTTAACTACCCTGAATCTTTAATAACGGGCCCTATTCTCTTGTCGGTGCCAATAGCTGATCAGCCGCGAGACAGACAGGAATTGAAATGTTCACCAAATAGTTACGGTACAGGACAATTGTCAAAAATTGTCTGGTACCGTATATAATTAAAATACATTGTAAACGGACTGAAAAACTGCAGGACAGTTCCAATTTCTGCCAGACAGGTCCTGCAAATTGATAGCAATTTTGATCCCTGACAGGCATTCAAATTATCGATCGCTGTTTGTATGTCTGTCTGTCAAATAGACCCAGGAAACTTTGACAAGCAGAACTTCGATAATCACATTTGTAGACACGAATATTCAACTCGAGTTTGCACACATCCTTCCATAGTCTTGCGGCTACATTTGTCCTAATCTTACATTAACTGGTTGAGAGAGAGAGAACTGGTTGATTGATTCATTCATAAGTAATTTCAGTACATTTCTACTTGGTTATTTCATATCTTGTAGCAAGAAATTAACTTCGACATGTATTTTCTATGAACATGATCCAAATTATCTTTGTCTTACTGTGCTTCAAAACCATAATGCTTGAAAGAAACTCCAGTCCAGCATTTGTTAAAATTAATTGGGCATTACCCAGAGAATAAGAACAAAACTCCTTTCAATTTTCATCACATCTCGATGCTGACTAGAATTACTGAAAGTTATCAACGTACCATCATAACAGCTTTATTAGCTTGGTCTTGAACCTTCTGTAAGATGGCGCTATAATCAGGCGGTCGACCAATTAACTCCTGGGCCATGGATTTACACACTGCTGGTAGATCGTCCTCACTTATCGTCAACCTCTCTGTACAATTTCTGAAATATATACCACAAAGCCTCTTCAATTGAGTCTTTTAGGCAGCTAAGATGAAGTCAACAGAAAGCCCAGGTTTATACGTTCGTGAATTTAGAGGGCAGTTCACAATTCAGTCAGCGATTCAGTGGACCAGTCATTATTTGGAATATGAATAACATTCTGACGTATATCTCCTAAATTAAGGCAGATAGGGTCTTCATATTTGGCAGTTATACAACACTCGTCAAGTCCTACACGCTGACCTAATTAGTTTCCGTTTCCGCCGCTAGGGGGCGGTGCTGCGAATAGCCGACTGATAGAATTTGAATAGCCTACTGGCCTATATCTGCCGATCTATAGAGGATAGGGTCTTCCTATTTGGCTGTTATACAACACTCGGCAAGTCCTACATGCTGACCTAATTAGTTTCCATTTCCGCCGCTAGGGGGCGGTGCTGCTAATAGCCGACTGATAGAATTTGAATAGCCTACTGGCCTACATCTCCCTATTTATAGAGGATAGGGCCTTCATATTTGACTAGTGTTGTATAACTGCCAAATATGAAGACCATATCCTCTATAGATGGGAGATATAGGCCAGTAGGCTATTCAAATTCTATCAGTCGGCTATTCGCAGCACCGCCCCCTAGCGGCGGAAATGGAAACTAATTAGGTCAGCGTGTAGGACTTGACGAGTGTTGTATAACTGCCAAATATGAAGACCATATCCTCTATAGATCGGGAGATTTAGGCCAGTAGGCTATTCAAATTCTATCAGTCGGCTATTCGCAGCACCGCCCCCTAGCGGCGGAAATGGAAACTAATTAGGTCAGCGTGTAGGACTTGACGAGTGCTGTATAACTGCCAAATATGAAGACCCTATCTGCCTTAATTTAGGAGATATACGTCAGAATGTTATTCATATTCCAAATAATGACTGGTCCACTGAATCGCCAACTGAACTGTGAACTGCTCTCTAACTTCACGAACATCAGGTTTATAGCAAAGTTCCAATCCATATTCCAGGCCTGCCTACATGTACTCTGTTAAACATGTTAAACAGGCACACCATTTCTTAACATAGAACGTCTTGATATGGCCAGTTGAAACTTTCATTTTCCTCAGTTGTCTATATGAATTTTCTCTGTCCCAATGATGGAAATCATAATATCTGGGGCTAACTGTCATTGTACATAGGTTGACAATATCTCTCATACATATCCTTGTTGTAGGCCAAATATAAATATCAATGTCAAGTAGTGCTTCAGCAGCAGTTTCCTACCTTTCTGCTGTGGCTGCTCTATCTTCTGATTCTTTCAAGCGTTCGTCCCAACTGTCTGATTCAACTAACAAACTGGAAATGATAGAAACACAGGATATGACCCTGCCAGGCTGTTCTAATATAGCTGTACTGTAAACTGAATTACACTATCATTCAATCACTGACTCCCAAAGGGCCATGTTCCCTTTCCTCAGGCAGCGGCCCATACATACTGCACCCTAAAACGCACGCCAACTACCAGTTGGACGGCAAAGAAAAGAGACATACTGCGCACAGGCACACTGATTTTTCTCGGTTCAATAAAAAAAATTATTTGTTGGAGTGAAAATGTGTTGTACTTACATGTAACATATAGTTGCTATTAACAAGAATCTTCTGGTATGTTCTTGATCAAATATAAGCAGATCAGCTGTGCAAGTGTGACCACAAGGAGGTTATCCATAGCAGTTTGTATTTATTTGTGTACCTGCCCTGCATACTTCATAGCGTAAACGTGCAAAAACATTTTCTAGCGAGAGATACTGAGTCTGTTATTCACTCATGGACAGTTCATTGTTTAATAAGTGTTGAGGTGTATATCTGCTGTTACTTCCTCCGAGGTATCACTGCAGAGAGCGGAGTATTTGTATCTGTTTGGGTCCCTTGTTTCTGTAGTAAGTGTGCTGCTCAACAGTAATTGTACTGGCTTGGCCTGATTTTCTCCTCGACAGGCAGAGATCAGTCGGACAACATTTTTAGCGTGCATACAGAAATATAACATTGGAACTGAATAGATATTTCTTCTACGGTTTGTGGATAGTTCATACATAATACAGGAAACTAATCTGTAAGCATTCTTCTGTGATTTATAAGCATTTAACGGTACTTTCACTGTACAGCCGGCATGATACAATGATCCCATGCTTATGAAATTAATTATCTTTTATAATTAATTACCGGCAATATACACGTAAAAGCTATTTTATTTTAGATGGAAAAATACCGAAATAATATAAAATGGGAGGAAAAAATGATCACCATATAAATAACAGAAATGGGGCTCGAACCCACGACGAAAAAAAGCTTTATTTCTGGGCTTCTAACCTATTAAGCTAACACATATCCATAGCAATTTGCATCCCTATTAGTAAACACATTTTTGTCAACAAGGTGACCATTAATTTTTAATTTCATTTTTTAGTAGTCAAGGCAAGTCAGAACCAAAATATATTGATGGTTAAACTGTATGGAATGGCAAGATAAACTGAATAAACTGATTTTTATTCTGGTTCTTGGCTGCCCACTACACAAAACGGCGTAAAATACGTCCAATTTATTGAAAATGAAGTTTTGATGCGTTTTTAACTTTCAATTCGATCCTTGCTCGCAACAAAATTACCTCGTTTTCTTTAAATATTGGAACTTAAGTAGTGGGCCAATAGCCAGAGAAAGGGGATCTTTGAGGATCATATTCTGATTTGCCTAAATACAGTGAAACCTGTGTAACCTGACCATGCCTGGGACCAGATTAGAATGTCAGCTTTACCCCGTTCACCGATCATTCCCTGTTTATAATTATACACCTAGCCTACATAGCCTATATAAAGCCAGACCTAGGGGTAGATCGGTGAAAGGGTTAAGAGGATTCTGATTTACCAAGGTTCTAAATTTAAATATTGGGACCATGTATATGTTATTTTCATGGGGGTGATACATATTACCAGGGTTACTGCTGATATTCAAGGTATCGGGATATATGTTACCATAGTTACTGCTGATATTCAAGGTATCGGGATATATGTTACCATAGTTACTGCTGATATTCAAGGTATCGGGATATATGTTACCATAGTTACTGCTGATATTCAAGGTATCGGGATATATGTTACCATAGTTACTGCTGATTTTTCGGAGGCGGTGATACATTACCATGGTTACTGCTGATATTCAAGGCATGGGAAAATCTGTTACCATAGTTACTGCTGATATTCAAGGTATATGTTGCCATAGTTACCATTCAATCTGTGACTTCTCATAATCTTCATCATTCTGCTCTAAGTTAGATTCTAGTCTGTCAGCTATGGAACTGAAATGAAGAACAGTACATGTTCACAGCGAGGGAGATCAGACATCTGTAGATTCCCCAATACAGAGTCAGTTAAGGCTACACAACACAAGAAAGAATAAACCTGACAAATGTAATTTAAAACTTCACACAGCAGAGCACACTTATTATTGTCTGGATGTTTATATGATAAGGTGTTACACTTTGTGTGACATCTATGACAAAATACCAACCTACTTTATTCAAAAATTATTTCTTTTCTAATAGATCAAAGTTCTGATTGTTGGGGTTCATCATGGTGAATAGGCCCACTTAGGCATTCTGATTGGTCCAACTTTAATAGGCATTCTGATTGGGCCAACTTTAATAGGCATTCTGATTGGGCCAACTTTAATAGGCATTCTGATTGGGCCAACTTTAATAGGCATTCTGATTGGGCCAACTTTAATAGGCATTCTGATTGGGCCAACTTTAATAGGCATTCTGATTGAGGCCCAGCTTTATCGGCATTCTGATTGGTCCAACTTTAATAGGCATTCTGATTGGGCCAACTTTAATAGGCATTCTGATTGGGCCAACTTTAATAGGCATTCTGATTGGGCCAACTTTAATAGGCATTCTGATTGGGCCAACTTTAATAGGCATTCTGATTGGGCCAACTTTAATAGGCATTCTGATTGGACCAACTTTAATAGGCATTCTGATTGGGCCAACTTTAATAGGCATTCTGATTGGGCCAACTTTAATAGGCATAATTCATCCCCATGATCACAGTACATATCACACATAATGATCACATACATTGATGAAAAAACTTCATCCACCTTTTTAAATTGTCATGAACAAGTAAGTCTGAGTCATCATAAATACTGAAGTATTTAAGTTCACCTTGGTTCTGATAAGTTTGATCTCTCCTCATCAATGATATCAGACGATGGCACATCTGAAAAATACAGGTCAATATAAGGTTTGAGTGAGTGAGTGATTTACAGCAGTAGATCATGTTCAAACTTTGAAAGTGAGAATTTAAAAGTTCAGTGATGGTTCATCAGTGAACATTTGATTAAACATTTTATGGGAAACAAATGGGAGTCACCATCTCATGATGTGTAGAAGTGTTCAGCGATGACAAATACTTAATAGGGGAATAGCAATATATTCAAGTTTAAAGCCCATTTTTCACAAGTTTTCAAAATCAAAATTTCTTCAAATTTACCAAAGAATGTGGAATTTATACAGTCCTGGTGAAATATGAAATAAAAATGGTGGGTCACCATACAGTTTTTCAAATAGCAGCTGTACAACGCATGAATTGAGACTTTTCCGCCATTTCAAATAGCAGCTGTACAATGCATAAATTCAGACTTTTCCGCCCTATGTGGGGAGGGGGTGAGGGTGGGGAATTGGGCTGGAGATAGCAATATTCTTCGGGTTCTGACCGAATTGAA